>PVIA01009955.1:0-55953 GCA_004024845.1 Tonatia bakeri | reverse complement strand
GCCAGGCCCTGTGGTGGCTTCCACACCCTGCTGTCCACCCGCTGGCTCCTCTTGTGGGAGCTGGGCAGCACCTGGACCCACAGCCACTGCAGGTGCCACTGGTCCCTGCTGCTCTCAAGTTCTGGGCCAGGTGCCCATGCATCAGCACGGGGAAGGGCAGCTTCTGCACAGGTCACTGTCCACATGCTTCGTCCTCGTGAGGTCTAATTGTCTGTGGGGGTTGTGGTTTGTCCTGACAGGTTCCACTTTATTCTTGCTGTTGTCCACACCTAGCTTTTCTTCCTGACTGCCCATGTGGCTGACCTGTGGAGGTTTTCCTCCTGCGGTCAGAGGCCAGGTGGCAGCCTGCGCACACTTGCCCACCAGCTCCCACAATGCACACAATGCCATTTCTAAACAGGGGCCCAGACTTTCCAGCTCATGGGGCCCTTCGTGTCTCAGGGCTTTTTCCTCAGTGCCCTGAGGCCAAAACAAATACTAGACTGTTCCCCTTATTAAGTGGTTAGATCCAAACCACTGAAATGTTTTTCTGTATAGCTGTTTGAAAACACACATCAGTTGGGAAAAAAATATATTTTATTTTATTTTAAAATAATCAGTGCCGGAAGACGATGCACTGAAATCCTGAAATCTCGGAGAGGCTGGATTGGAGGAGTGGGAGTGCGGGCACATCTCTTTACTTCTTTGGGCTTTTTACCTGTTGCCAGTTTTCTACAATGCACATGTGTTGCTTTTGTAACAAGAGAAAAAAAGCACTATTTCAAAAGTAGAACTGGAGGATGTTGTGAGACATTCATTATCATGATATGGTTGTGGGTCAGATTTTGGTTTCTGATGCAGTTTCTGATGCAGTTTTATTGTGCCAAAGCAATGGACCGGTGTTTTTCAGTTCCATTGAGCCTCCTCCTCTCCACACCGCAGAGGGGGCTGGCAGGTTGCCAGGGCAGAGCTGACATGCACCTTGGCTTCCAAAGCCTATGCTTGTCCACATTTTCTATGTGGAAGCATAAGCCCAGTGCAGAGTGACCTCCTCCTGCCCAGACAAAAGTTTTCTAAGCCTTCATGATGCCAGCTTCTTCACGCAAAGACAACACACAAACATAGCAGGTCCCTGCCTGAATGGGAGGGTGGCTTGATAAGAGCACACTAGTGTACAAAAGGAGAGAGGCCAGCCCAGCGGTGGCGCAGTGTTGTTAGGTGGGACACCCAGCCCCTTAGGGTGCTTTCTGACCGGGGTGGTCCTTGGCTGTCCTGGCACTATAGGCTCCACAGCAGCGACCCCTGCCCCAGCCCCCACAATCTGGGCTCTGTTGGCATGTGTCCACCTCACTGAGCAGAGGGCTCTTCCAGAACATTCCCAGCACACCTGTGTCTCCCAGGGTTTGCTTTGACAGGAGCTGGTCCTCAGTCGCCATGTGTGACTGAATTGATTTGTGCAAGTGATAATGGCATAATGAGTACATTTGAGTGCATTCCTGCCATGGAATTCAGTGCAGACACCAAAAACAATGCTTTGAAATAATGTATTGACCTGGAAAAGTGATCTAACATCCTACTACTTAAAAACAACCAGGGCAGAAGGGGGGTCCAGAAGGGAGCAGGGGAGTCCAGAAGTCCATCTTCGTTACAGTCATAAACATGCATAAAGAGAAGAAACAAGCCGAAAGAAAGCATATCAAAAATATACAGTGGCCGCCTTTGGGTAGTGGGACTTATAGGTGATCTTGATGTTTGGGTTTTTTCCCTTTGTGTTTTTAAGCATTTTTAGAAATAGTTTTTGCTACTGGAAATTGAGTTTTAAGGAAGTCTAAGTCTGAGGATCAAGGGAGCAGAGACATGAAAAATAGGAGGCCTTTGCTGGGAGATGAGGTGTTAGAGACATTTCGGGTAAATACGTTTCTTTGAGGGGAGGGCCTTTTCCACCTCCGACATCAAGGCAGAGTCCCCAGCCCATCCGCCTGGTCCGCTCCTCTGTTCCAGCCTCAGACGCCATCAGCTGGCTCACGGGTCAGTTTTCTGAGGAAGGATACGAGGTGGTAGCCAGAGCTCTGGTCCATCGAACCAGAGACCCGGAGGAAGAAAATCAACCCCATGTCCTTCAGCCCCTTGGTAACTTCGGCAATAAAGCCGTGTCCTGCTGCATCGCCTGATTGACAGGGAAGGGAGACTGTGAAAATGTTCAGAAAGAAAGGAATGGTCATGGGAATGACGATTCCCTTCCTTCTGTGGCTGTTTCCAGAAGTACCACACATTAGATACACAGTCTTTGTCTAGCCCACTGCCTGAGTGGTTTGGTTTTGGTGAATAGAAGAATTTTCTCTAAGGGAAGTTCCACGGCCAACAGCAGTTTCCTATTCCTATTTCCCATTAGGTCTCAAGATCATGAGTCCCTTGTTCCTCAAGGTTTCCAAGAACCTAAACCCTGCATTCGGGGGTTATGCGGGGGTAGGGAGTGGCAGCAGCTCCTAGCTCCCGCTGTGGGCCAGGTCAACTGTGGAAATCACTATTTCCAAGTTCATTGGTGATGGGGGAGGAGGCAGGGGATGCTCAGTGACTTTGTTTGCAAATGTTGGTGTTCACAAATCTGCAACCCTGTTTGGGTGCAAGACCTTCGCCATCACCCTCTGTCCCATCTTCTGGAATGTCCCAGTTCACTCATTCATCTCCAGGGAGAAGTTTACGGAGAAGACTCAAGCCCCAGAAGTGATTTAGTCTAGCCCACCTCACCCCCGGGTGGCGTCTGGTCCGCGCTGCACCACTGGTCAGAATCTGAGCTGCCTCCTCTCCAGCCAGCGTGCCTGGCAGGCCACTCTTGCCAGGGCCTAAGTCAGAACCCGTTAGAGAGTTCCTGCTCCCCCGTGGAGGGAGACATGGAACTGGCCCTCTCCAGCCTGTCAGTGCGGAGGAAGGGCTGCCATTTCACCAGGGGCATGGCCAGGAGCCGGCGGAACAGCTGGCGCAGGTACTTGCGGAACCTCTGGCCGACGAAGACGTAGATGATGGGGTTGATGCAGCAGTGCGTGTAGGCGATCATCTCTGTCACCTGTATGGCCACGTCCAGCTGTTTGCTCTGCTCACACTGGCTGGCCATGATGGCATTTTGGAAAGCAGAAACAAACATAGTCAGATTGAAGGGCGTCCAAAAGAGAAAGAAGATGAGCATGATGACAAAAATCAGACGGACGGCCTTGGCCTTCTTCTCATTGGGCCGCCTGAGCAGGATGTTGATAATCCCCGTGTAGCACACAATCATGATCACCAGAGGCAAAATCAGCCCCACGATGTTCAGCTTCAGAGCCTGGAACTGTCTCCACTGTTGCAGGTGTTCTGGAGGGAAGTGAAGGCTGCAAGTGCAACGAGTGAACTCCTTCTGTGTCTTAGAAAAGTAAAAGCCCGGGATGGCAGCCAGAATGGCTAGGCCCCAGACAATGCCACTGGTGATGATACCAAAAGTGACAGTCCGGGTCCGCAGCGCAAACACAGCGTGGACGATGGCCAGGTACCTGTCAATGGTCAGCAGGATGATGAAAAAGATCTCACTGTACAGGCCTACATAATAAAACCCCGACAGCAACTTGCACATGCCATTGCCGAACGCCCAGTTATCCCTCAGGCTGTAGTCAATCCAGAAGGGCAGCGTGAAGAGGAAGAGCAGGTCAGAGAAGGCCAGGTTCAGGAGGTAGATGCTGGTCATGCTCTTGAGCCTCTTGTACTGCATGAGGACCAGGACCACCAGGATGTTGCCGACCATGCCAACGACAAACACCAGGGAGTACAATGGGGGCAGCAGCTGAGCCCCAAACTCCCTCAAGTCCTCTTTCTTGCATGGGGTTGCGCTCCCATAGTCATATTCTGTGGTTTCATCATAGTCCATTGGGAGGGTGGTGTTTTCCATCCTGGCTTCTCCCACGGGTCCAGGAAGATAGTTTCCGTATTCCCTTTGCTGTTAAGGGCAGTGGGCTCTGGACAACAAAGACAAGGCAGCGATTATATATCTTCAGCTATTTGACAACTGTTTACTGAGTGCCTACCGTGTACCATGCCCTGGGACCTAAGGATGACCAAGGAGAACCTGGTCCTCTCTCTGCTCTCGAGGAAACTGTACTTTAACGGGGAGGGGAAGGGAGGGGCCAACCAACAAAAGGGTGTGCAAATTGTGAATTCAACTATTTGGTATTGAGTGTCGTGCAGGAAAAGTCTGGAGGACGGAGAACCCAGACAAAGGGAGACCTCACCCACTTTCTTCATCACCCATGCTTCCCTCACGCTTCCTGCGGACTTGGCATCGGACTTGGCGCTAAACAACCCCGGAGGGACACTGTTATTGCTACCCATTTTAGAGGGGGTGACACGGAAGTCTGAAGTGGTGCGGACCCACGCGTGGTGTGAATGAGAGCCGCAGCCTGAGCCTGGCGTGCATCACTCTCCTGCCCATTCCCGAGACCACTCAGCTTTCCTGCCTCTAGCCACACAGCACTGACCTTGCCCTTTGGAGTCCACAGAAGCACATGGGATGGAAAATAGTCCTGGCTGAGAGTCAAAAACTGATGGATTTTCATAGCTTTGGAGGCTTAACTGATTCTCAGCGGGGTGACACCATGCACTGGGGGCGTGTGAAAATATGTGGGTATTTTATCTTTTTCGGTTGTCACAAAGCCTAGGAGATGCCCCTATTGTTTGGTAGGCAGGGCCAAGGATGTCCTACAGGGCACAAGTCATCCCACCCACACCCCAATAGTGCTGCCATAGTGAAATTCTAGGAAGCCAAGCCCGTCCCTTAAGAGAGGACACCAGTGTGGCCCTGATGGGGCACAGGCAGGTTGACAGTTACTCTGGAGGCCTCTTGTGAGAGCCGTGAGGATTCACAGGAAAGCACAGGCTGGGGAGAGTGGGGTGACCTGGGGAGAAGAAAGGGGATTCCAGGGAGAAAGAGCTCAGAACAGCCTCAAGGCACGAGGTATTACTCAATATCCAGGTGGAAGCTGAAATAAGCTCTTAAACAGCTGTCTTTACCCAAGATTATGTTGAAACAAACACAAACAAAAAAGATCCGTGAGAGAGCTCGCCTGCAGGAAACTCCCCAAGCCCTGCTCTTTAGCCCCCCTTTTCAATCCTTTCTGATCGCTTACTGAAGATGCAGGTAATCTACAGCTGTGCGAACTCGAGGATGTTTATCTACCTCTGAGCCTCAGTTCCTCATCTGTAACGTGGGAAAGTGACAGTTACCTTGAAGGGCTACTGTAGGGTAAAGTATGAGAAAATCCACCCAGGATACTTACCAGGACCTTGGTAAATATCAGTGGAATATTAGGTCACTCCTTCCCTGCAGTGACCCTTCCCGCAGGCCCGTTGCCACCAGGAATGTCCCAGGCTCCCGTCCTCTCCTGGCTGATGAACGCTGCCCCCAGGTGCCCCCACCAGGCCTCTCTGTAGCTCATCTAGAAAGCGAATTCTGCTCAACAGGGATGGACAAGACAGTCCCTGCCCATGTGAACTGGGCTTCGAAATGTTCGGTGTGTTGCCACCAATCTGAGTCACTTTGACTTAAACACCAGTTAGTAACGTAGGTGGTGCCTATATCATATTTCCCAGCTTCAGTCCGGAGTCTCTGGTGCTCTCCCCTCTACACTCTGCTGAATGCACGTTTCCTGCTCAGAGATTCACCCTGTGCACTGGCCATCGGAAATTAAGCACACGGCGAGTGTTGAGCACCTCAGCCGGGACACCGTTATTTCCTGCCAAGTCCATTCCTCTGGCTCACTCCTCCTTCTCTGGATTTGCCCCTCGGTTGAGTAATCAGCTCTCTTTCTGGAGAAACCCAGACTGGCAGTCGCTAATAAGCCATGTTGACAATTTCTGATTTCCACTGTCACTGCCGGTGCTGGCAGATCAGCCGGGCAGCCAGTAATTTGGGGCCCAGGGGGTTCACAGTGCATACAACAAGTAGCTTGGAAGCACAAAGAGCAGCTAGTGCAAGACTGACCCTCTAAGCCCAGTTTTGGGGGGAATTTTGGCAACGGTAAAGGCACGTTGGATCAGCATTATAAGAAGCCATTCTGAACTGAGAATTGCCTCCATACCCCCAACCCCCAACTGTACCCACTGTGTTTCCAACTCGTTGGGCACCGTGCAGAAACCTCAGGACACGCTGCCCCTGAGAGAGAGGGGCCAGGCTGGGGCCCAGGAGGAGAATCCAAGGACCATGTTGCTATCCAACCTGCCAGCCACGCTGTAGTCTGCTGCAAAAGTCTACCCCAAGGCCATTCATTGCCCAGGGGTCAGCTCTGGCCCTGGAGCCTGGAACCTTCCCATGCCAACATCCTTTAGCCTGGGAGTCTCTGAGCAGCGAGCCTGTGAGGGTAAAGACACCAGGCCTGCTGGTGTGCAGGAGCTGGCTTAGCCTGGCTCATGAGAACCAGTCGTGTGCATGTTTTATCAACTCCACATTCGGGGTGGAGCTGAAATCCACCGTCGGAATATCTACACATGGAAATCGGCAAGACTAGAAATCCTTTTGTAGGACTGTTAGCGACACATCAATGCCTCCCACCCAGTCTGAGTAGCCCAAGAGCTGTCCTGCCAGTGGGGCCTGGAGGGTCAGTGAGTGGCACACAGCCCGGTGGCAGGCTGTGCAAACTCCTGGGAATTGCTAACTCTGGAAATCTGAGGCCCTCCCAAGTCTATGGGGCCCCTGTGCCCCTCTGTTTTCAGAACACAATTCTGCTGACTCTTTGCTAGAACAGAATAGACGCATCCCAAGAGGTCCTCTGGCCAGCTCCCTGCCTTCGGCTGGGCGGAATTCTACCTCCTCCAAACTCAGCCTGCAGCCTGATTTTGAGGATCCTCGGTTCTAGTCTTCTTAAGAAGTGGGTTCAGTATCCAATCATCCTTACATCTGCCAAGGCTTTTCTCATTCACGTCTCCCTCTTACTGCACTGACTTCATATACCAGCTACGGTTTTCACTTACACAGGGAAAATTTGGCAAGGAAATTCCTCTCAAATAGCCTTCTACAGAAAGTGCCTCTTGTCCCTTAATACTGGGCCAACTTACTTAAAAAAAAAAAATTTATCCTCACACAAGGCCATTTTATTCATTGCTTTTAGAGAGAGAGACATCATTGCAAGAGAGAATCATCAATTGGTTACCTCCCACATAAGCCTGGACCAGGGACTGTACGTGCCCAGACCAGGGATCGAGAATGAAACCCGCAACCTAGGAATGTACCCTGACCAGGAATCGAACCCACAACCTTCCTGTTATGAGACAAAACTCCAACCAACTGAGCAAGCTACACTGGCCAGGGCTGGGCTGACTTTCTTAGTCAGTGACTAACAACCCATCATTCAAGAAAGCTTCCCTTTTTAAGCAAAAATAAAAATCTGTTTTACATCTGAGTGCCCAGTCCTATAAATCCACCCATTCTCAGTATTGCTACACAGCTCACTGCCTCACAGAAGCATCGGCAGGCTGCTCAGACAAACTGCATGCACGTACTCACACCAGATTCCCTCCAGGGAGGACGACAAGACAGATAAGACAAGGGCCACTTACTCTGGTGTCAAGGAGCTTTGTCACAGAGTCTTTGTTCCTAGAGCGTTTAGAGTCTTTGTTTTCAAGGTTCAAGGTCTCAATAGAATAGGAGGAAGTCCTCAGCTTCCTGTGTAATGATGGAGACAGGACTCTGGGGTTCTCAGTCGTTCAGAATGACAAGAAGGGAATAAAAGTTTTCCTTTTGTGTGGTTGGGTGTCCATGCATGGCCACAACGCCCACCAGTGGCCAGTTGCTAGAGGCTGAGGTCACTCCAAGGACTTTTTCTGGTCACTGGACTGCACTTCTCCCTGGGGAGCTCTGTCTTAAGGGATTAGGAGGGTGGGGTGGGGTGGAGCGGAGTGGAGCAAGGTGGGTACCAGTGCAGTTCTCAGAACTTGTGGAGCAATTGCAGGCTGGGAATTGAGGTGGGTGGGACAGATGCAGGGCGTGGAGTTCTTGTGGTCAGTAAGTAAGCTTTTTTTCTTTCCTTTAAAGATTGCAAGTACCCCAAGTCCCGTGTTCCTCAAAATGATCTGGCTGTTAAAAGCCAGAGAGCAACGGCAGCTTCTCTTTGGCGCCCCCTGTGCCCTCGGCTTCTCACTGCTCTGAACCCTCTCCTCTCCTGTCTTTGCCCTCCAGGCTCCCTCTCAAAATCCACAGGGCGGTTTTATTGAGAGAAACCCCCAGTCTGGAGGGAATCCAGGGCAGATCCATGGAGTCTGGCAATGGGCCAACAAGGGGCCAAGTTCGAATCCCAGATCTTCACTTGAGTCACAGGCAGATCACTAGCCTTTCTAAGTCTTGGTTCCCCCTCCATCCGATGAGTATGCTGAACGCTTAGGCTCGTAGGAGGATGCGAGAGGTCAGCTTGTATGCGAAAAATGTCATGGGTGTCAGGCACGAGGAAACAGGTCGGATAAGTGATGCTCACTACCATTCTCCCCACGACCACCGGCACCCACTGGCTGCCCGTGCCCCTCAGATGATTCCTCCTGTTTCTCTGTGAAATGGGGACTCTGCCAACCTTTCTCGCAGGCCTGCTGCCAAGTGCCACTCAGAAATCATAAACGTGGACGTGCTCTGAAACTGCCACTTGTCCCTTCAAGGCTCAGTTTCCTCTGGGATGGGTCTGCCCTCTTGGTCAGCCTGTCCGCAGAGAGAGGGTGGGAGAGAGAGGAAAAGAGAACCAGATTCATGATGACAGCCTTGGGCCCGGGAATGTGTGGCCTTTGTGCAGAGAGCAGGGGGTGGCGGGGGGCGAGGGCACACGGGGCCAAGCCTCTGCAATTGGGCAGTCCCTCATTCGAACCCTAAGCCTACACATTGAGCATGTTATTTAAACTCCCAAGAGTCTCTTTCCTCTACTGTACAAGGTTAATCACGCCAGCTTTACAGAGAGGATTAAGTGAACATACATGTCCACATACCTATAAAGGAATGATTGAGTGCAGTTCTTGAGAGCTTCAAGTTGCCCGTCTTAATCTGGGGGCTCCCTCCGGGATGCAAGCACAAGAAGTGTGACTGCAGAGGTCCCAGCAAACACCACAGGGGAGGGGAACATGGGTCCAGAAGCAAACGGAGCTGACAAAGGGGGTCCTAGAGCCACCACCCCTATGGGCAAGTCAAACTCGGTCCTGCTGTGGAACTCAGAGGCCCCTAGGGTCACCCCAGCTTCAGGCGGGAGGGGTGAGGAAACCAGGCCGTGTCCATAACATCTCCACCTGCCCACCCTGGGTTGAGGGCCACTCCTTGGGGTATTCTGGCTTCCTATCTGCCCTGTTCCCCAGGTAGGAAGCCCCGTGTTTTCAGGAAGCAGGCTGCAGCGTGTAGAGGTGTGTGTTGAGGTGTGTGGCCACGTAGTGCTCAGTGTGAGCACAGCTGAGCTCCCCGACCCCCCGTTTCTGCACGAGGGGACCCTGCCCAACGCATCAGCTGTCAGCCCAGCCCCTCAATAGCAAATGGAAGGGGGGCATGCACCCAGCTGTGGGCAGTACCTTGCCGGCAGGTCAGTTGCAGAGCATGAGGCCCGCCTCTTCCTTGGTCATGACTAAGGTAAGCACCATGGTCACTACCTCTGATCCTTGACTGGCTTTCCAGCTTGGCCCTAGGCTTCTGCGGCCCCCATGACACAGAGAGGACATGCCAGGCAAATACACTTGTTCACTGAACAAATACCCACAGAGTACCCATGATGCGCCAGGCACTGTGAGGTGCTAGGGTCATAGCAGTGACCAAGAGAGACGGGCCCCATTCTTCAGGCGCTCACGGCTGAGCAAGAATCACAGACAATTAAGCAAGTCACTACAGTAAGGAACAAAGTACCCTGGGCCAAGGAAGGGAGTGCCTGGGGTGGGGGGGGTGGGGAAGGGAACCCTCTAGAACAGGGGTTCTCAAAGTTAGGACCTTAGAGCAGCAGCATCAACACCCCCAGGAACTTGCTAGCGAGGCAGATTCTGGGGTCCTATTCCAGACCTACTGAGTCAGAAATTCTGGTTCTAACATGCCCTCCCCATCATTCTGATGCACACTCAAGTTTGGGAACCATGGGTCTGGATTTTTCTCTATGCCTTTAGCCCGAAGTCCTGGGCGATCTCTCTCCAGGAGAACTGGGCCGGGCCAGAGGGGAACTGGGAAGCCTTCTCTGGCTTTTACAGCTTAAGGCCTAAACAGGAGGCAGCTCCGTGGGCTGTCTCCCCTTCCCGATACCCACACCCAGGGTCCCAGGGGCCTTTCAAAGGTGGGAGGCATGCACACACACACGCAGCTGTTTAATTTTTTTCTTAAACACAGGTGGAGCATATGATACACATTGTTTTCCATCTAACTTTTGTCTCATGAACCTAGGAAATGTCTTTACCAGCACACAGGACCAGCTTTAGGCAGGGGCTGTAGCCACACCCCACATTGTGGGAACAGAGCGAAGTATTGGTAAGGCGCACCCAAGATTCTACCCCCGACTCTGTCTAGGACTCTGATTCCTGAATCCAACACCCTGTCCAGGGTCAACCCACGGCCCGGCCTGAGGGCCCCTCCTCTCCCATCTCACCGACTTCCTTCTCAAGTCTCCCCCACAGCATCCGATCCTGACTCAGCCCTGTTTCAGCTTCTCCTTTCCTACCTCAACGCAACATCCCAGAAACCTTAGGTTTTGTGTAACCAAGACAGGGCAGGGCTGGGCTGCTTGACGGCAGGCAGCCTGGTCGTCCTTGTCACCTTTCAGTTTCAACTTCGACACCAGGAAGTTCATTTCCAAGAGAGGGGACAGAGGCGCCACGGCCACGGAGACCTCTCCACTGCCTCCTGCTGGGACACACTGCCGGGCTGCATGGCAGAAGAGGCCGCTTCTGACCCCAGGCCACTTGCTGGACACAGAAGCCCAACTGGCAGGTATCCCACAGACAGACTAGAGGGGCTTGGGTAACTCAAGTGACCCTTAGTTGCCAGCTCAGCCCTGCCCCCTCCACACCACCTCACTTTCCCCCCACTCACCCTGCTGCCCCTCTCCTTCCGCCCTGTTTCATTCCCTTCCCCGCCTCTCTGTCCGCTGCCACTCCTGACCCTGTGCTCCATCCAGCCAGGTGGTCATTTTTCCTCCTTACTCTCTGCTTCCCCTCGCCTGCCTGGCCTCTCCCGGGCATTTCTCACCGTCCTCCCACCCCACCGCAGCATTCTACACACCCCAACCCAACAAACCAAAGGAAACGCAACCAGTGGTCCTTGGTTCCATTCTCGGTTCTGCTCAGCTGCCCTGTTGTGCTGTGTCATATCCCAAAATGCAAGAGGTATTGGGCACATTCATACCAGATCCTCCCACCTTGATTACCCAAGAGGCCACCTCCTCCCTGAAGCCTCCCCGCCCTCTGCAGTAGGAAGACATCCATGAAGGACAGATGCTCTCTGAGGGGTTCAATCTTTCTTTTTTGGGGGGGAGAGTGGAGATCCCTTTTCTGCACCTAATTATATACACTGGACACTTTTTACAATAAATAATAAAGCAGTTCACTCAAAATAGCTCCAAAAGTTAAAAAGAACAGAAACATTTTCTCACAAACCTGGAAGTCAGCTCTGATTTGGTATTACTCTCTACCATTCTCTTGTAATAATTCTTGATGACTTCACTATCCACCTATGTTTGTCTTTGCTGCCTGACAAACAACCTCCATCCTCAGGGGCTTAAAATCACAATGACACTTTGTGACTCTGCAGACCGTGTGGGTGGCCCGCAGTGGCTTCCGTTCTGCGTGTGGTAGTGGGCACTGGGTGTCTCTATGCTCCTGTGGCCTCTCACCCTCCAGGTGGCCAGCCTGCTCCATTGCCTGGCTGTCTCAGATAGAAACAGGAACTTCGAAGCATCTTAAGGCATAGCCTCAGAAGTCACATAGGGGCGCTTCTGCTGCATCCTGTCAGTCAAAGAAAGTCACTGAGCCAAGTCACAATCAAAGAGTCGGACAGTAATACCTACCTTTTTAAGAGGAGCCGTAAAGTCACATGGTAAAAGGCTGTGTGTACCCAGATGGAAGGACCTCGAAGCCACATTTAGCTTCTGCTGAAAGCACAGGCTTCCTGTGGCTTCCCCGCCTCGAACTCCTCTCCTCTAACGGCCTTGTCTTCTCCCTTCCTCAGCCACTCATACCCGTGATCCCGACCTCTGGGTCTTTCTACCACCAATGTCTGTGGCCCTGCACATCTCGGTTCCCAGCAGCCCAGCCACGAACCCCACTGCCATGTTTACTGTCCACCCCCCTCTAGAACTTCAGCTCCAACATTTTTTTTTTTTACCTCAGAGGGATCACTGGTATTTCCACTGACCCTTGGCCTCCTCATGCCCTTGCGTTGCATCATGCTGAAGTCCGTGGGCCCTCATTGCTGTCCCTCCTGTACATCAATACAGCCTCAGCTCCCTTCCTCTGCCCTGATCTTGTCATGTTCACCTGCTAAATGGCCAGTCCTGGTTCAGTCTGACTGCCCACCCACACCTATGACATCGGATGATGCTGTAGTAAACCCCCCCACCATACTCACTGGGACCACTCTAAGTGATGGACAGCCAACTGCCTTCCTTCTCTTAGACATTATTTCACACATTCCGCCTTTTCCTTGAACCTCCAACACCACTCTGTCATGCTCATTCTTAGCGGATGACCTTGGTCCTACATCACAGAGAAAACAGAGGCCATAAAAAGAGACTGCACATATCCTACCTCCTCTTGTCCCATCCACCCTTTCCGGGCCCTTCTACTCTGCCCTCCCTCCTGTTATGTGGGTGGATTCTCCATGCTTCCATCGAAGTCCATCCTTTCCACGTTGCACAGGATCCCGCCCTCTCACCTGCTCCAGGACATTGGTCTAGTCATGTCCTCTGGTATCATTGGTTTTTCCTGCTCTCCTGGATTACTCCCATCAGCTCACACACACATCCCTACTTCTCCTGTCCTAAACAAACAAGCAAACAGAGACTTCTGGCTAACATGGAGCCATAGGTAGATACACTTTGCCTCTTCCCACAATCAAAAGAAGGACGACAAGTTTAAAAACAAAAAGTAACTAGAGCTGCCAGAAAATCAAACTGTACGGAAGTCTGACAACCACATTGTTAAAGAAGAAACATTCATTCAGACCAGTAGGAGGGGCGGAGACAGGCAGCCAGGGCAGAAAGTATGGGTGACAAGGCAGTGGCTGGAGGACTGGGAGAGCAAGGTTGCAGCTGGTGGACCAGATGGTCCCACATTTGCATGCAGATAAACTGGAACAATTGGGGAGCAAGGCAGACTGTGCAACCCGAGGTTCTAGTACAGGGAAGTAAAGCCTCAAAACCTCTGACTGAAAAATCCTGTGGGAGTTGAGGGGGCAGGAGAAACTCCCATCTTCACAGGAGAGTTCTTTGGAGAAACCCACAGGGTCCTAGAATGTACACAAGTCCACCCACCTGGAAATCAGCACCAAAAGGGTCCAATTTGCTTGTGGATAGAGGGGAAGTGACTGAAAGCCACCTGAGACCCAAACAAGTGGCATTGTTCCTTCTCAGACCCCTCTCCCACATACGGCACCACAAGGCAGTGATATGGGTTGCCCCACCCTAAGGCTCCGGCCCTTACTAGGTAATAGGCCCACTGAGACAAAAAAAAATATGGTCCAAATGAAAGAACAGATCAAAGCTCCAAAAATACAATGAAGGAATGAAGAGATAGCCAACCTATCAGATGCAGATTTCAAAATATTGGTCATCAGGATGCTTACAGAAATGGTTGAGTATGGTCACAAAATAGAGGAAATAGTAAAGATGATACAAAGTGAAATAAAGAAAAATACACAGAGGACCAACAGTACAGGGAAGGAAACTGGGACTCAAATCAGCAATTTGGAGCAGAAGTAAGAAATAAACATTTAACCAGAACAGAATGAAGAAACAAGAATTCAAAAAAATGAGGAGAGACTTAGGAACCTTTGGGACAACTTCAAACATTCCAACATCCAAATCATAAGCATGGCAAAGGAAATAGACTTCTAGGATATCCAGGAAGCTCAGAGAGTCCCAAAGAAGTTGGACTCAAGGAAGAACACACCAAGGCACATCATAATTACATTACCCAAAATTAAAGAGAAGGAGAGAATCTTAAAAGCAACAAGAAAAAAAAGGAGACAGTTACCTACAAAGGAGTTCCCATAAGGCTATCAGCTGATTTCACAAAAGAAAACTTACAGGCAAGAAGGGGCTAGAAAGAAGTATTCCAAGTCATAAAAGGCAAGGACCTACATCCAAGAGTACTCTACCCAGCAAAGCTATCATTTAGAATGGAAGGACAGATAAAGTACTTCCCAGATAAGGTCAAGTTAAAGGAGTTCATCATCACCAAGCCCTTATTATATGAAATGTTAAAAGGACTTATCTAAGGAAAAGAAGATGATCAAAAATATGAATAGTAAAATGACAACTCACAACTGTCAACAACTGAACCTAAAAAACAAACAAACAAACAAAAACTAAGCAAACAACTAGAATAGGAACAGAATCACAGAAATGGAGATCACATGGAGGGTTATCAGCAGAAGGGAGAGAATGGGGGAAAAGGTACAGGGAATAAGAAGCATAAATAGTAGTTACAAAATAGACAGGGGGAGGTTAAGAATAGCATAGGAAATGAAGAAGCAAAAGAAATTAGATGTATGACCCATGGACATGAACAAAGATGGGGGAATGCTGGTGGCAGGGGAGGTTAGGGCAAAGGGGAATGAAGGGGAGAAAAAAATGGGACAACTGTAATAGCATAATCAGTAAAATATATTTAAAAAAAACAAAAAAAATGAACAAATAAGCAAGCAAACAAATAAGTAGACAGTCTTCCTTGATTCTGCTTCTACCTCTAATGACCGACTCAGTTCTTCAATTTTGACAATAAAATTACTCAGAGTTGTGTTCACTGGGGTCCAGTTCCACTCTCCTCAGGCTTTCTGGAACCCATCTGTCCACTGTTCTTGTCCAGGCCACCAGTGACCTCCACGGGACTAAATGCAATGGTCGCTTCTCAGGCCTCATTGGCCTTGACCGCTCAGCACACCGGACGCTGCCGTCACTCCCTCTTCTTGGTAGTCTTTCTTCCTGTGTGTCGGACACCATACTCTCCTGGTTTTCCTCTCCTCTCACCAGCAGCTCCTTCTCAGTTCCCACTGCTGCTCCCGCTCATTATTCCCACTTCTTGAACTTGGCATGCTCCAGGGCACGGTCCTTGTGCCCCCTTTCTCTCCCGCCTGCACTCACACTTAGGTGGCACCATTCTCTCTCACGGCTCCAAATGTCATGTTCATGCTGAAGATGCCCAAATGTACAGCTCCAGTCCCACCCCTCCCGCAAATCCAGGCTCCTGGCCAAGGCTCTGCCCAATGTCTCCCCACAGGATCCTAACAGACAGTGCAAGGTGAACTCCTGACCTTTCTTCCAAACCCTTTGCCGCCATGGTCATCCTCATCTAGCGGTAAATGGCAGCTCCACCCTCCCATTGACTCTGCCAACTCTTGCAGGTATTCTGGACTCGGCTCTTGTGAACCTGACATGTAATGTTTCCAATGTCTGTCAGCTCTATCTTCAAAACATAAAAATCCAATCCCTGCTCACATCTACTGCCCCTGCTGTGGTTCAAAACACCCAAGGACCACAGTCTCTTTCCAACATAGTGGCCAGAGTGATGCTTCAAGAGTTATTTCAGATCGGGCCCTTCTCTTCTAAGTCCTTACATTGGCCTGCAAGGCAGCACACCACCTGGCCCTCATTCCCTCTCTGATCTTACCTCCTAACACTCCCCTCTTTGCTCGCTTTGCTCCAGTCAAGCTGAACCTAGGATGTCCTTGAACACACCAGGTGTGTTCATTTCTACCCCAAGACCCTTGCGTGGATGCAGTTCCCTCAGAATTCTGACCCGCACGACCTGCTCCCTCACCTCCTGCATATGTCACTTTCTCAGTGAGGTGTTCTCTGCTTTCCTATCTAAAACTGAACCTCCTCCCTCTTCCCCCAAAGACACCCATGACTCCATTCCCTGATTTAATTATCACCACCCGACACACAATATGTATTTACTTAGCTGTGCACTATTTTCCTCCAAAGCAATGCTGGCTTCCGGAGGGCTGAAATGCTTCCTCTTCTCTTCACTGCTGAGTTCCCGCATGGTAGGAGCTGAACAAGCAATGTTGGATAGATACATCACAAGAAGTCCGGGGGGCGGTGAGGATTGGAGAGGGCTGCAGAGTTGGATAATTGAGAGGCTCCGCAGCTGCACCCAGGGCCCAGGATCCTTCCCATCTCCTTGACATACTCGGACCAGCTCTGCTAATGGCCACCTGGTGTCATGTTCAGGCACAGTGACATCTAACAGAAAAAAGGGGCGGCCTCATCTTTTTGTCAATTGGTAAGAACAGGAAGCTCTGAAGAGCCTTGTGAGAAAACAGCCACTTGAGGGGTGGATTCTCGGCAGAGACCAAGAGACAGCCCCTCTGCCTGGCCCCTCCACCTGGCCCTCCTGAGCAAAGCCTGGGTGACGGTGACATGGGGGAAAGCTCGTCTTTGCTATTCTGCCACAGGGAGATGCTTAATGGGAAGCAGACATGATGGGGGTGGGATTTGAGAGTGGAGGAGAGCACTATCGCCTCCAAGAATCCCCCACCCCCACCCCCATCCCCACCCTGGCCCAAATGCTACGGGTCTCCGGTGCAACTCCTGCCGGCAGACAGCCCAGAGCACAGCCACAGAGCCGCAGAAGCCAGAGCCAGGGGTTGCTAACCTGACCACCGCAGGTCTGCGAACTCACTGCAGGTTGAGCCTGGTGGGAGGCAGGTAGGAATGAAGAGGTGGATAGTGACCAGCAGACAGTGACATGTAAGTCCCTGTCACCTCTTCTACCTAGTCGGAAGGCTCTAAATGGCATAGTTGGCCCGCGCTAGTATTTGGGCCCTCCTACCTGATTCATCACACGTCTGTGGGGTGCCCTCTGTCTGCTGAGCGCTGGGGCGGGTAGGAGCCTCAGACGTGAGTAAGGCAAGGCCTGAAACTTGGTGTTAACTCCAGGTGAGGTCTGTGGGCCAGCAGCATCAGCATCACCTGGGAGCTTGCTGAAAATAGAGATTCTCAGGCCCTGGTCCAAACCTGCCAAATTAGAAACCCTGGGAGTGGGCATTGGACCCAGGAGGCTTTGTTTGAGTAAGTCCTCCAGATGCATCCCATTTATGCTGGAGTTTGAAACTCAGTGCTAGAGCTTCGCTGTTTAACATGTGATGGCAAGACCATGAATCGTATGTACCCCGACCAGGGGTGGAGCCTGCAACCCAGGCATGCGCCCTGACCAGTACTCCAACCTGCCACGCTTTGGTTACGGGATGACACTCCGACCAGCTGAGCCACACCGGCCAGGGCCCTCACTTTAACCTCAATAAAATGATGCACGTAAAGCATTTGGCACACAGCAAGTATTCAATGAACCCTGCTATTGTGGTTGTCCAAACCCTGCAGTAGACTCAGGCTTCCCAGCTCCACATTCAGGGACCTTAAGTTGGCAGCTCGAACTAGGTCACCGAGTCTTCACACCAGGGAAATTGGAAATCAGTAAATGCTACAGGTCAGCACCTATTTCTCTCTTCTCCTGGAGAGCTGGCAACGCTTACCAGCACCCACTGCAGGGTGCCTACAAGCCAGGGAGGCACAGAGGAAATGTCTACATCTCTTTACTCTTGAATTTTCCAGAGAAAAGGGATCTGATCACAGAACAACTTTTGCATCTGAGTTTGCACAAATCTCTGGTTTGGGCAGAAACTCGCTTTTACTTGAATGCCTGCCTGCCTTTTCAAGCTAGGGCCTGATTCCCTAAGAGCAGGGGCATCCCTTACCTTCGAGGGACCCCCCAGCCCCCTTTCCCCACAGGACCGCCACAGCCCAGTTTTCCCCACGCAGCAAGGCCACCTTCACCCCACTGCCCCTCCGGTGGGCTCTGGTTCATGTCACACAAACAGAAGTTCGACCAAGGGTTCGAACCTTCGAGAGAGGCGTCAAGTATGCAGTTTCTACTTCCCTTTTCGGTCTCACTACTGCCTGTGGGTTTGGGGGTGGGGAGTGAGACGGGGGTGGTGATATTTTGTTCTTTTTTCAGGATTTCATTTTTGGTGTTTACTCTCTCCCAAGTCCTACTTGGCAGTTTTCTTGTTATTGGACCAAGTGTTCAAATTTTTCATGTGATACTCTGCTATTCTTTCAACCCTTGCACACCAGAGCTACCCAAGGTCACTGGAGACACAGCAGGGGAGGGTCCATGAAGGAGTGTGCCTTCCGGGATGGAACTGGCTTCCTTTGCCCTGCGGTGACCTCTGCCAGCACTGCCTTCCCCAGTGTGCCCCATCCCTGCTCCAAACCTCCCCCTGCCTCCCCCCCACCTCCCCCCCGCAGCCCACTCCCTCCCTGTTCTAGTCCTCCTCCTCCTCCCCCCAGCACACCCTCTTCATGCTCTAGGCCTCCCCCGTTTGTCCCCTTTCAGTGCTCTCCAGACAGTTCTTTTTTCTTTTCTTTTTTTTAATTGTATTTATTGGGGCAACACTGATTCACAAAACCATACACATTTCAAGCGTACAACTCAACAAAACACCATCTGCACACTGCATTGTGTGCCTATCACCCCAAGCAAAGTCTCTTTCCATCCCCATTTATCCCCCCTTTTCCTACCTCCACCCACCCCACCCCCCCTTCCCTCTAGCTGTCCCCACACTGCTGTTGCCTGTGTCTGTGTGAGATTATATATATATATGTATTGTTTTGCTTAATCCCTTCACCTTCCTTCATCCGGCTCCCCAGGCCCCTCCCCTCTGACAGCTCAGTGCTTTTTTCTTATCTTCAATTCCCGTTTCGAGCATCCTTTCCTGTTTATGAAGCTTTTCTACGTGTCTGCTTCATGACGTCTCTGTAAAGGGAACCCAGAGCCCCTGCCAAGGCCTTTGCAAAGATGCTCATTCAGGACCCTCCACAGGTTCATCATTTGGGAGATGCACAGTAAGGCCACAATGAGGTGGCAGCACATACCACCAGCGTGGCTGCGGTGAAAAAGAAAGAAAACACAAAACTCGACCAACAATGGATAATGTCAAGCATCGATGAGCATGTGGGTCAAGCAGAATGCTCATTGCTGCTGGCGGAGGTATGAATCAGTACACCCACTAGGGGAACTGTCTAGCAGGAGGTGAAGTGATAGCATGCGCCTCCTCTAAGACCCTGCTGTCTGCATAAATCTTTCCATTGACTTCCTGGGAAAGGTCGAGCAAGGAGGTGTTGGTTTGTGCCCAGCCTTCCTGCCCCAGGTGGGTCCTAAGACCGACCTCCCCCCAAGCTGGGGACAGGCTGGGTCTGATTAAAGGAAGCTGTGTACTTCTGCCTGCTGCTCTGGCGACTACTTCCCTTCGCACACTCAAGGCTGTTGTTGACTTGAGCTCTCCTGTGAGAAGTTTCTGACCCTTTCATAACTTCTCAGGTTCTTTGTTTGGTTGGTTGGTTTTTGGTCACGTGCTCCTACACACCTAACCTGTCTTCTGTTTATTTTGCTGTTTATATTCTGTGTGCTTGTTGTTTATATTCTGTTGTTTGGTTGTTTGCACCTGAAATGTTTCTGCTTGAGTTATCTGACGTTGAGAATCTGGACGATGGGAGAGCACTAGCACTCTCAGTCCAGCTGTCCCGTATACCCTGTGTGCCTGGGACCTGAGTGCCTTGAATAGCCTCAAAGGGGCACCAACTATCTCTGGCCCATCCTGGGAAGGGCCGGGACAGAACGAACCACTGTAGACCCCGAGTAAATCACTTTGGGTCCTGCCTTCACATGTGCTCACGATGCCATCCTCATCTTCAGTGGAAGGACAGCAGGCACCTGTGCATCTGACGGCAGTATGGTGCAGGAAAAAGACAGTACCCAGTGGCCCTGCTCAGCGCTGGGGCGGGGCCAGCTCTGGCCATCCCTCTCTCCGTGGCTTTTGTGAAGCCTTTGCAGAATCTCCATTTCCCCTACAACATGGTGTAACAGGAGCACCCGTGCCCACCTCACAGGGCTGCTGTGGAGACCCCTGCCAACATGAGAGAGCGGGCCAGGAAGCATTTTCAGCTGCGTCATGCTGACCCAGCATCAGACGGGCATTTCTGAGTCCTCCTAAGGATTCCTAGTCCTGCCGAACATAGTAGGTGTTATTTGAAAAAGAACTTTTTCCAACATTAAGCATAGGTTTGGAAAGTTCTGAGTTGGCGAAGTATAAGTCGGTTCTTCGCTGCAGGGTTTCTCAGAGACTGAGTGTCCCTTCATTTACAGGCCATTTGAGTCTTCACAAGTGTTTCCCACACCGCATGTGAGGGCATCATCACATAGAAAACTGGGAGGGCCCCCACGGAGCCCTCAGTTAGAAACAACAGGCTCAACCTTGTGGCTCAACGGCAGCATGTCTGACTCCAGAAATGTCATATTGGGTGACACAACAGTCCTTCCGTGGAGGACTCTGGCGTGGAATTTCTTGTCAGCTTCCATGCTAACGCCGGATCCTGAGACCTCAGGTACACAGGGTGGATTCATTATTTTAATGAATGCAGTAGAGAGTGAAAGAGGAGCGCCAACCTGAAAGACACGCAGGCTTTTGACACCAAAAACAGCTGAGGGGAAAGACTCGGGCTGCGTGTGAGGAGCCTGAGCAAGGTCTGCCAGGCCGCCCCACACCCCCCAGAGTCTGCACAGACTCCTCTGCATATTTCTACCGAGAATCATGTGAACTTGTGTTTCTCCTTGCATAAATTAACCCCTTTTTTTAACTTCTTCTAAAGCTTGATCTCTCGATTGGTGAGAAATTGTTGCCCTGACTGGAGCACCCAGTTCCAGTGCTCCCATGATGCCTTGCTCCCACATGGAGCACACAGTAGGGTCACCCCCACAAAGGTCTGAGTCACTGCTGAATACATCCCCCACCCGTGAGTTTGTTATCCCAAACCTCTGTCTTCTGCCCCAGAATGATCGCCTTTTTAGATGTCTTCATTTCGGCTTTCCTTGACCACCGTCACCAGCACTTAGCTTGTTGCATAAAGAAATGAAGTTCTTTGGTTGTTTTGATCACTTCAGGAGAATTCCAAGTCAGCCACGAGTGGTGAAGACTGAGGTCAGAGGCAGCCGACTCTGACTCCCATCCGTAGCCCTCATCCCTGCGACCCTCGCTCCTCACGCAGGGAACTCAGTGTGGAAACACCTGGCCCCACCTGGGCTGGAGGTAGCGTGGCTTTTAAATCGGTCAGCTTTGGAAAGACTGGGCTTGGCTCAGCTCTGTCCTTTTTCCTTCAGTAGACATATCTGTCAAGGTCTGGTTGGTGTAACAGGCTCATTCTTGGCCCTCCGATTTCTTCCTTTGCTCAGAAGCCAGGCAGAAAAGGGGCTAGGGGAGAGGGGAGCGTTCAGGACTCTTCAGGTGACACTGAGCACTAGACAGCTGTGCAGATCATGGACCTCAGAGGAGGAGGTGAGTACCCAGGGCCTGCTCCTTTAAGACACGGCTCACTATGGTGGACATTGGTTGACCACACCCTACAAGCCAGGCACTGTGCAAGCCAGGCCCTTTCCTGTGTTATCCCACCTATTGCCCATTTTGGCGTAGGTGCTATTATGATCTTCATTTACAGGCCAGGAAGCCAGAGCACATCGCCAAGTAAGTGGTATGAAGGCCCTTCTTTCTAAGCAGAAACGGATCTCCCCATACGGAAGCCGGACCCTGACTGCAGGTAGGATTCGGGCCAGCAGAGAGAAGAGAAGAAGGAAAAAGCTAAGTGACCAAACATGAGATGGTGGGACTGTCAGAGGAATGTCTGGGGCCAGTGGGTACCCCCTGGGGCTAAAGTTGGGGGGGGCGGTTCAGGGCAAAAAGGAGTCCTGAGAAACACAAGTGGAGTTGGGTGAGGACTCTGGAATTTTCTATTCAACCCCTCACCTAAGGAGAAAGATCTCCTTATTCTTACATAAAATTTTTATTACAAAAATGACAACCCTTCTTTCCTTCTTTCATTTGTTTGGTTAGTACCTTGTTCCCACACTATGCAGGCAGAGGGGGAGGCAGCAGCTGGCAGGGCAGGCCTGGCCCCTGACCCGGGAGCTGTGCTCACAGGTATGTGACCAGCACACAGAAGAGCACGGAGGCTGGGCTCCCCCAGCTCCATCAGTGGGCCCCAGATGGTTCCCCTTCTGGGACACCCTGCTGACACTGCTCTTGTTCAAGGGGCCAGAAATCTGCCTCCTGGTAACCTTTCCACCCCAGGGATGCCACAAAAAACCATGACAAGAGGCCTCTTCTCTGCTACCTTCTTAACTTCTCTTTTCCAGACCAGAAGCTTCCAGTTTCTCTACCTCTTCTCCAACAGGGACTCTGCTGACCCAGTGAGCTGCTGCTGAATGGTGAGCATCCTCCAGTGGGGGCCCCGATGACCTTCCCACAGAGTGTCCTTTCTTCTTATCTTTTCTGTGTCATTTGAAGCATGTAGCACAGCCCTACATACATGGCAGGTGATACCAAATGGGACAAATTGCATCAACTCATCCACTCAGCCACTTTATCAAAGGTCACACAAGACATGGCCAGAGCTCTTCCCACAAACATTGGGTGAGCTCCTGCTCTGTGCCCAGTCCCAAGCTGAGCCCTCTGAGCACATCAGCGCATGGAGCAGGCACTTGGCTCTGTCCTATGCAGCTTAGGTTAGGATGATACTCTGCCCACACCTTATGTTTTGTTCAGCCCTTTTACCTATGCTGCTAGTTAGTTCCACACTGTGACATAGTCATTATTTTTTGCAGTTTACAGGTGAGGAAGGTGACGTTCAGCAAGATTAGATGATTGACCCAAGGTCGTGCAGCGGTAGGGGCTCCAACGGAAACTCGAACTCAGGTTTTCTTGGGGCGTGTAAACCCACGCTACACCCCACCTCCTTGAAGTCCCCTATTGAGCTCTGTAGAATGGTAAGTTATCCCTTCTTCCTCCCCAGGGAAATTCCAATACTGTTTTATTATCCCGCCTCCCCATGGGTTAAAGCAATTTTATGCAAGAATTATCCCCCTCCTTCCTCAAAAAATGAGCCATTCCAAGCAAATACAGAACACCTAGAAGAAAAAACACCGCTGAACACCAGCCACGTTCATGTCAAGGGTTACTCAACTGAACACTGAGTGCGCATAGCCAGCTTCATATCTTTCTGAAAACTTGCAAAATCTGAACCAGCCTGTTCAGATAAGGAAGTTGGTGTTTTTCTCATCTTTCTAATGTCTCTGAACAGATGGTGTCTCCACTTCGCTGGCAGTGAGACCTAAGCTACCACTGGATGCATAAAGGACTTTACTAAATTATCAGGTACCACTTTTTTTTATTCTTCTCTGGGGAAGAACTCATTAAATGCAACAGAAGTTCTTTATTTAGAAGAGACTTCCAGGTAGACTGTCAGGTTTCTAGGAAAAAGGAGACAGAATGAGAGGTCTAGGCGGTAGAAGCAATACCTCCCAGGAGTGCCCTTGAATCAAGGATGTGGAGGGGAGGGAGGCACACCCCAATTTAGTAGGTAGCATGGGGGAGGGTGTATTGTGACATGCTTCCATTGTCTTCCTGCTTTCTACCATTTTCCCTGTCTTTGTCCCGACCATGCTGCCATACGTTTGCACTCATCCAGAGTCAGCCTTTTATGCCCCTTCAGCCCACACGCCCAGAGCTGCACCCCCATAGCCCAGGCTTTCATGAATCCTCAGCTGTTGAGAAGATGGCCACTCCAAAGGGTCACACTGAGTGGATTTGTGTTTATTCATACTGACTTGTAAGAAACAGTGAAAATATAGTTGACATATATGTGTGTGCATCCATTTATATGTTACATTTGTATATATACATATATGTTTCAAGTTCTCATTGGAAATCCACTCTCAGTCAGGCTGTTAGATGAAACAGTTCACAGATTTGGAGCCTTTTTGTCTGATTCTACAAGGCTGGCTGCTTTACCCGGACCTGTGCTGGAGGGTAGGGATAGAGAGCTTTGTAAAGCTGGGCCACCTTGAATTGGCTGGAGATGGACTAACTGTTGTTTGACAAGTGCTTTGGGGAGGAAGGTGGGACCCTGGGGTCTTTGGCACGTGGCAGCAAAAGGAGTTGGAACACACACACAGCCCTTGTTAGAAGGTGCTGGTAATGACATTGGGCCATGCAGGCTGAGTTACTTCTGCTGAGGGGGAACTGCATGACTCAATAAGAAAAAAGAGATACACTCAGCAGAATTACATGGGTAAAGGCACACACAGATAATGCACAGTAAAGAAAGTACGTATGACTAATATTTACAGTTTAAAAAGAAATTAAATAAATACTAGTTATAACAATAATGACATCCTTTTGCTCACATAATTGGTCAAGTAATTATTTTCTTTTAGATCTTCTCCATGTTGATGGATGCACGCTGAGGCAGGCATCATCACTCACCAAAGCCAAGTGTGTGTGTGTGTGTGTGTGTGTGTGTGTGTGTATTTTTACACACTTTCTGGAAGCAATTTGGCAAAATGCATCAAGAGCTTTAGAAATATGTTGCAAATAGAAATGGTGCTTTGGGAAATCTACCTTAAGGAAATAAGAAAAACTGCCAACAAATATGTTTACTGCAGCATTATTTATAAAAGTGAAAATTGGGAAAAACTTCATTATGCATCAATAAGACAATGATTAAATAACCACAAATATCTATACAATACGTTGGGATCATTATGAATTATATTTTCCCTTATGTATGCATTTATTGGTTGGTTCTTGTATGTGCCCTGACTGGGGATCGAACCCACAACCTTGGCATACCAGGATGAAGCTCTAGCTCTAACCAACTGAGCTATCCAGCCAAGGCTACAAATTATACTTTCTGATAATTTTTAGCCACTAGTCACTGCTTTCTGGCCACACTGGACCCCTTTTCTTCTACAATCATATCCAGGCACTCTCCCATCCCAGGCCGTTTGCACCTGCTGTCCTCTGCCTGGCCAGTGGAGTGGCATGTAAGGCACACAAGCAAAATCAAGAACATTAGAGAATATGTGGCAGAGCTGGGGGTTTATGCCCAAGGAGGAGAGGGCAGGTATTCAACATACGGTGTCTTTAAATTGTCAACCACGTAGACAGAAATAAAAGAGAAATGCATTTCATGCCATATAACAAAATCCATTTAAAATGTGTTACAGGCTTTTATGGATAAATGACACATAAAGATATTAAAATATAGATAAACATTTAGATGCTAAAATATACATCAATATTTATGTAATTTTGGGGTGTGGAGCTTCTTCCTAAATGTAACCCTATGGCAGTGACAATGTGGGCTTTGGAGACAAAGGACATAGGACAGAGTCTCAGTTCTGTCATGCCCTAACAATGCCGTAGTGACTGAGCCCCACCAAGCCTCTCTCTACTCATCTGTGAAATGGGGATGTGAATACCTGCCTTGCAAGGTGTCGAGGACAAGCAGACATACGTAAAGCACCTGACCTGAGCAAGACCCAATTATGATGAACGCTTACCTTGCATTGGTTACGTGCAAAGAGTGTCAACTTCCTGAGCTCAGAGGCCATCTCAGTGCTTTTCCCTTCCAAGGTGGTTGTTTACAATAAGGGGGAAATACATCAAACAAGGTAAAGAACTTGACCATTTTGCACCTTATTTGATCCATGCTGAAAAAGGAATATTTCTTTCATTCAGAGGCGCTATGGGTGCTGATGTTCAACACCGAGGAGGTGGATGGAGTCCGCGGTGCGGGTTTTCCTTGGGGCACCTGGAGTCGAACCAGCCTCTCTCTGTTGCTGCTCTTTTGGAGGAGCTCTGGCTCGCATGAGGGGAGGTATTTGAGGGTTCGAGGAAAGGGTCTCCACTTCTTCAAAGACAGGGAGGTTTGAATCATCATGAACCCCGAGGTGCCCTTCTGACGTTCACTCCAGGACATCTAAGCACAGTGACCAGCCACACAAGTTAAACCTTCGAGTTAAGGGCTGGTCCCAGCCTTGCAGCTGGTGAGAGGGCTGGCTAGGACTGGCCGCTGTGCGCCCGCACCGTCTCCACAGAACCCTGATGGGCTGACCTTCAGGGGCTCAGAGTTCAATTAAGGAGCCCAGGCAAATCCTTGCCATTGGCTCCAATTATTGCATTTCCAGGACTTACCTTGTGAAGCGCCTACTGACATCTCTTCATGTCCTTCTCCATCCTCCCCATAGGAAGGAGAAAATCAGCAGGAACCCCTCAAGGATGAAGTGCGGGGACTGTCCTTCCTCAGGCTCCCTCCTTGTCTGTTTTTCCTTCTGCTCCGGTGAGGTCTGCCATTGTAAGAAAAGCAGGCACTGACCCTAGGGATCCCGGTCTTAAAAATATCAAATCCGATAAGACATCGCACTGGCCTCGCCCTCCTGTGCAGCTCCCGTGTGAAGGAGTGACCACGGGATTTGTTCTTGATGGCTGCCCGGGCTGTGTCTGTATCACGAGGGGCAGAAAAGGAGTCAATTAACCTGGGTCAATACTGCTTATAATGTAACTGTCATAATAGTTCATAATAATTCCAGTAGCCATGTTATCAAAAGTTAACTTTAAAAATCACTGCATTTGAATCTCACAAAGAGAATATTGGACACAGATACTGAAGATCCAGCCTGAACCTTTATATTTACTTGTTAGAGGCTTCGGGGGAAATCACTAGATTTCTTCAAGCTTCAGTTTCCCTGTTGGCTGTGGTGAACAGCGCCTTACCCTGGGGCCATGGACAGGGGCAGTTATTTGTAATAATATGAATCATTATTATTATGAAAAGTACTTGGTTTTTGAATAGGTAAGATGATTTTGAAAGTCATATATACACAGTAAAACACAAAGTGCCTCAAAAGTTACAGTCATAATAGTAATTGTTACATTATTATCATCCAGCCTGGGTTTTTCCCCCCTGTTTTATACCTCTTTCAACTCCTTTCAGAAGGCAACATCCCCATTCTTCACCGCCAAGCACAGCACTCCTGTCTCTTTTCTCATGGCAGGTCATGCCGCCTTTCAGAACTTCCCTTGCACCTCTGACTCCTCCCCCATGGCAGCTCCAATGTACCTTTAAATGTATAGGCAGTTTATCCCACAGGGTTCTGTTGGGTAAATAATAAATCAACCAGGATTCAGAAAGAGTGGTCGTGCCTAATTGTGGGGTTGTTGTTTCTTCTTCTATCACAGGAACAAGAAAAATGGCAACCCCGGCAGCCGAGCCCGTGACTGAGCAAGAGGCCTTCGGGACCTCTGGTTACGATTATATGTTTACAGAGCCGTGTGAGAAGTACAATGTCCAGCAGCTGATGGCCCAGCTGCTGCCCCCGCTGTACGGCCTGGTGTTCGGGGTTGGGCTGCTGGGCAACATGATGGTGGTGGTGATCCTCATAAAATACCGGCGCCTCTCCATTCTGACCAACATCTACCTGCTGAATTTGGCGATTTCTGACTTGCTCTTTCTAGCCACTCTGCCGTTCTGGATTCACTACGCACAGCAGGGTCAGTGGGTTTTTGGCTATGACATGTGCAAGCTGCTCTCAGGGTTCTGTAGCATGGGCTTGTACGGGGAGACATTTTTCATCATCCTGCTGACCATAGACCGGTACCTGGCCATCGTCCACGCCATGTTTGCCCTCCGAGCCCGGACCGTGTCTTTCGGTATCATAAGCAGTTCCGTCACGTGGGTCCTGATAGTGCTGATAGCCCTCCCTGAAATTGTCTTCTCTAGGGCCCAGGATGAGCAGGGATATTTCTCCTGCGTTTCCCTTTTCCCAGAGGGAGATGTTTACACCTGGAAGCGCCTTTACATTGTGAGAATTAACACCCTGAGTCTGGTTCTGCCCCTGCTCGTGATGGTTGTCTGCTACTCGGGCATCATTAAAACCCTGGTGAGATGCCCCAACAGAATGAAGTACAAGGCCATCCGGCTCATTTTTGTCATCATGGTGGTCTTTTTCATTTTCTGGACACCCTACAACCTGGCTCTCTTCTTCCATGCTTTTCAAACGACTCTCTTTGAGACCAGCTGTGAGCGGAGCAATCAGCTGGACGTGGCCATCATGGCGACAGAGGTGATCGCCTACACGCACAGCTGCATCAACCCCGTGATCTACGCCTTCGTCGGCGAGAGGTTCCGGGAGCACCTCCGCCACTTCTTCCACCGGCACGTGGCTGTGTGCCTGGGCAAATGCATCCGATTTCGTCCTAGTGAGACACCAGAAAGAGCCAGCTCCGCATCTCCGTCAACCATGGAGCAGGAACTCATTGGCGTATTTTAGGTTAGATGCTAAAAGTTGCCTTAAGAAAATGCTCTGGGCTCATGAAGTCAATACATGGAGCCAGTGACATTGACCCTTATACCAGACCTTCGAACTTCTGGTGCAACCCTGAAGAGGCTCTTGAAGACATTAAAATATATTCACAGTGGTCATGGTATATCCACGCACCTCAAACTCATTACCAAGGTCAATGGCTGGGCAGCGCACTTACTGCCAACCCTGAAAAGCAGAGCTTTGCTTGAGTCTCTGAAAAGTTCAATGCACTTCAATGCAGCTGAATGTTCAATAGTTAGTATATGCAGCTACAGACAGGCAAAACTTTATATATTTGAAATCTTAACTTCGGCCAGCTATTGACCACATGAAACATATTTCACAAAATACAATAAATCAATTACATTACTTCTTCATGTGCCTAGCTCTTTCCTTGCTTGATGAAAAGACTCATTTTTAAAGTTTATGGGTAAGTATTCTCAAGCAACATCCTGGTCTGTCACACCCGTTCTGAATATTCTTAACATTGAATCCATTTTTTATGCCCACCGAACGACCATGTTTCCCATGAGGGGCTCAGCGGAAGAAGAGCCATTTGGTATTTTCAGTCTAGAGAATGAAGGCCCTGCTCATAGGCCTGAAATGTGTGGACACTGTCCTCTTAGACGCCCTTCTCTCTGCTCATCCAACACCTGGGCGTGAGGGGATGTACACAGGAGGCACAAATGTTGCTTTTGGTTAAGTGAGAGAAGCGGGAATGTCTAAGACAAACACAATGCTTGCTTTCGTGAGACCTTCCTTAGAGTCGGGGGTGTGGGGCGGAAAACCCGAGAATTCCAGCGCACAGAGGAACACACTCAGTGCTATGCCTGGTCCACGAAGGAAGGAAGCATTTCCAACAGGAATCTGAGAGGAAGACTTCGTAGAGGAAGTGGCTTTTGAGCAGGCCTCTGAAAGAGGAACAGGATTGGAAAGGTGGGGAGGACGTGGGGAGGCACCTTAAGCCAACAACACACCCAATATGCATGTGAGAGGGGAGAGCACGAACACGTGTGGGTGGGGGGTGGGGGGGCGGGGGGGCTAGGGAAGGCCATGAATGTCAGGCAAGGCATCTTGGGCTTTGTTGGGGGGGCAAGGGGAGCTAGTGAAGGGCTTCGCGCAGGGGAGTGAAACAATCAACGGGCGCCTTCGGGAGATAAGGCTGGAAACACACAGAGGGTGGGGTGGAGGCCCCAGAGCCATGCAGGGAGGGAAGGTAGCAGACAAGCGCGAGTGTGGAGGCAAGGAAAAACCAAAGCTGGTTAGAGAGGTGCCAGAGGCATCCGACAAAGAACCTGGCCAAGAGAGAGTATCAGGGGTCAAAGCTCCAGGAGCAATATACTCATAGGGTTGATTGAAAAATATCAAAAGCCGAAAGGAGGTATATCATATGTAAAAAAACAGTGAGAGAGAAAGTTGCAATGTGAAGCGGCATCTGCCCTAGTTCACCACAGTGCAGGATGTCCATGCTCATTTATGCTCCTCTGGCCCCTGAAAGCTGCCCATACCCAAGTCACGGATTCAGGGTGCTCCACTGTGCTCCCCAGCCCAGCCCAGCCCCTCTGCACCAGCTGGTGTGGTCGCTACCAGCATGCGCAGCCCTGAGCACTTGAGATATGGCTAGTATGACTGAAGAACTAGAATTTTAATTTTTATTCCTCTTTAATGGTCACACATAGCTAGTGACTGCTACATGTGGTTAGTGGTGCAGCACCGGTCCCTACGTGACACGCTTCCTGTAGTCAGCAAACATGAGACTTGCACACCATGCCACAGACTAGTGAAAATGCCCATGATGCAAAGTCAGACAAGACCCATTTCCAGAAAACTCACTCATGGGTTAGCAGAAGAGACCCCTCTGACTCAAACAACTGTAATGGAATGTGGCAGGGGTCCCACAGACCCTGTTGCAGAAAGCAGAATGAAGCCACTTCAGAAAGGACACAAAGTGACACCCTGCTTAGGCTGGGAGTCCCCCAAGAGCAGGGCCTGAGCAAGAGTGTGAGCAAAGGGTTTATTTGGAAAGTACAGAAAAGTCCAATGGGGCATGGGAAAGGGACACAGGAAAAGGACAATGCCAGCCCAGGGTTCATTACCAAACTGCCTTCCCCCCCTGGGGGAGCATGGAGCACAAAAGGGTATAACTCACACCTCGGTTATCCACTCTAGGGGTGAGGCAGTCAGGGTAGTTACTTTGCGCTGTCAACTCCTGGCTGATGCCTGCTCTCGGGGGTCTCGGGGTCAGTGGTTCCCAGCACCCAGCTGCCTGGCTGTGGCAGGGAGGCTCCCTAGTCTGGGGGGAAGCTGCCAGGGAAGTGGGTGTTGGAAGCCCACTGGGCACACTCCATTAGGGTTGCATATCTGAACTGCTGTGTGAACCACTTTTTCATGAAGCAAAGGGTGGAAGTGAGGATGGTGTCCAGGCAGGTAGGTCAATGTGTTGGAAGGCAAAATTGCTGTGGGGGAAGCTGTAGCAACTTCGACAATGGCAGGTGGTCATGAGCACACCTCAGTGTGGACTCCCCTGTTCTTCTTCCTTTGTGCAGAACATCATACTCTGCTATTTTTTTCTTTAAAAACAAGTTATTGTATTTTTTCCATCACCATTTAGTCCCCTTATAACCCCCTCCACAATCACCACACTGCTGTGTCCTTGAGTCCTTTTTCCTTTTTGCTCAGTCCCTCTACCCACCTACCCCTCACCCCACCTCAGCTGTCAGCCTGTCCTCCATCTGTGAGTCGGTCTTTATTTTGCTTGTTAGTTCAGTTTGTTCATTAGGTTCCACATATGAGTGAAATCATATGGTACTTGTCTTTTCTCTGACTGGCTTATTTCACTCAGCATAATGTTCTCCAGGTCCATCCATACTGCCACAAAGTGTAAAATTTTCTTTTTTATTTTATGGCTGAGAAGTATTCCATTGTGTAAATGACGCATAGGTGTTTTATCCACTCATCTACTGATGGACCCTTGGGCTGCTTCCATAACTTGGTGATTGTGAACAACGCTGCCGTGAACATGGAGGTGCTTATGTTCTTTCAAACTAGTGTTTTGGGTTCCTTTGGATATATTCCCAGAAGCAGGATTGCTGGGTCAAAAAAGGCAGGTCCATTTTGAATTTTTTGAGGTATCTCCATACTGCTTTCCACAGTGGCTGCACCAATCTGCTATTTAGAAGAAAAAAAAGAAAAAAAAAAAAAGGTGATCCTTTTCCAGCCTGAATTTGTAGGTTTTCTTCAAATTCCAGAGCTAAAATGTTCAAGTCTTTACATTTCCTGAACAAAGCAGGTTTCGATCCTTCCCATCAGAAGCCTATGGGCTGTCAATCACTTCACTGGGTCTCCCTCCATTTCTGCCCTCAGGTAAATCCACAGTAGAGTTAGGGTCGCCGGTCTCTTTCTCTGTTCACTGCACTAATCCAGGGGCCGGGGAAATGTGACGCAGGGGCCACATCCGGCCCACACCTGCGGCCACGCTCAGTTGTTCACGAATTGTCTGAGGTGGGTTTTGCTCCACTACAGAGTTGAGTCATTGTGACACAGACTGTATGGCCCACAAGTTCTAAAACATTTACTTTATGGTCCTTTACAGAACAAGTTCCCTGTCTCCGATAATCCACACCCCATGGGCTGGGCCTCTGACAGTCATGCCTTGACAAGGGAAACTAGGCTGTGGGGAAAGCTCAGAACGTGAGGGCGGGAGACAAGCTGCTAAGTCCCCAGGGGAGCTCTCCCTGGGCGCTGAGCACAGCTCAAACCCAGGTAAATAGGGTTAAATCGTGAAGCAGGCAACTGTTGCTCGCTAATGCCAAGCCCGGACAGTCATGTATCAAATAGTGAGCCGACATTTTCACTGATGTGGCAGGGCTGGTAGGTCTTCAATGCACAGAGTTTACAGAGCAATCGTAAAAACGGGTATCCCGACTCTTGAGACCCCTTATCGATACTGGGGACACAGAGATTACAGTGGTGACAATTAGGGAGGGCTTTGTTTGTTTGTTTTTGTTGTTGTTGTTAAGGGCTGCTGGTGACTTCCTGAATGGGAAGGGAGGAAGGCAGGGCAGGTGCTTGTCTCTTGTCACCAATGACAGAGTTGTCACGTGAGCCTGGTGTTGGTCCCCAGGGTTAAAGAAGCACTGGACACTGAGATCGACCTCACCGGAAGTCAGAGGGCCAGAGACGGGCCAGCCAGCTGCTTCACAGGGGAAGTAGAGAAAAATTGCCACTAATCTGGGGTGCATCTCTACTTGCAGAGTTGATTTTGTGGGTTCTTTCCAGGGACCAGAGGAGAGAGCACAGACTGAAGGATTTCTATTCTCGCCCAAGGAGACTGCCCGGAGGGGGGGTCTGTGGGAACCCCCCCCCAGCAGGTGCATGCACAGGGTGCTGCCAAACAGCAGAGGCTAGTGGGAAGCTGTCAGCCAGGAGAAATTCGCTATGTGTGGTCCCAGAGATTATGTTAATATTCCCAGGCATGTGTCCAGTGACGACAAATGCAGGCCATGAGAGAATCAACTTTTAAACTCCCACCAGTCCCCAGGGGTGACATCATCTTATGACAGAGCCAGAAACTTTCCTAACTCCAACTTCCCTTTTCTTCCCAGTGCCCACCCCTTCGAAGGACTGGGCACCAGGCTCGGAGAGCCGGGGGAGGGAGGAAATGCCCTGGAGGGAGAGAGGTAAGTAGAATGGCGCTTACTTGCCAGTGGTTCATCCCTTAACCAAAACCTGGGGCGGTGCAGGGAGTAAGATTTAAATGTCAAATCAAGTTGAGATTTGATATTTACATGGGGATCAACTCTTCTATCTCTGAATTAAAACTCCGTCCTTTTGTGACCTCCAGTGGCCAGGGGGCTTTTCTGTACCTGGGAAGACAACAAAGTCACGGGGCCGCCCAAGTTTTCACCGAGGCCAGAAGAACGTCATCCTCTCAGTTTCAAGGGATGAGAGGCACTACCCTAAAGACTCTTTCTCTTTATGCTACACGGGCCCCGTGGGTTCCACAAACTGGTGGCACATTCAACGTCCCCAGATCTCAGTGCTGTCGGGTCCACGGGGAGCTTACATCAACTTTCCTAACAAAATCCTGCAGGAATTTAAAAAGATGTTAGAGACCCAAATCCTGGCTGAAAAATAAGACAGAGGAGGGGGGAAAAGCAATAATATTAAATACACATATAGATATGAACCTAGGCTGTCAGAAGAAGGGCTGGCTGCCTCCTGAAATCTTCGTGTTTGGACAGGACAAGATGCTTCCCAGCTCAGTGTGCGGTCCAGGCAGGCTGGCCCCACACCCGAATGGGCCTCACTTGCTGACACCAGCTTCTGTCATAGTTGCAGCGGAAAGTGTGAACACTAGGGGGCCTGCGCCACTGCCAGAGCCCTGGCAGGCTGGTCCTGCGCAGTCCGTAGGTCACACTGAGAAAATGCCCGCTCGCTCGGAGGAACGCAACGTTTGGATGATATTACAGCAAGAAACTCAGGAATGTTCATGTCTGACCTCGTCCAATTGAGTTGCAAAACTCTAGAAGATGCCATTTATATCCCTGGGGATTGTAACTTATCTAACGAGGTGTGTAGGACACTCTGTGACCCCTCCCAACCCAGATCGGAGCTCTGCCTTTCTCACCCCTGCTGTGTGCCTGAGAAGCTGCTCTGTTGCAGACCACGTCGGTATTGTCTTTGCTCTATGGATTAGGCCCATGGGGAGGACCTGCAGGAGGTAGGAAGAAAGGAGGGCAGGAAGGTCAGAGTGTTTTGTCCCCCAGCCTCCACCTGTATGCAGCAGCACTGGGAGGTGGCTGAAACCGCCCCCCCCCACCAACACCAACAGCTGGTCCCATAGCCTAGCTCAGGACCCCCCACACACATGGTGTCTCCCACCCCTCACCCCTCAGACCTAGGGCTGGTCATCCTGCTCTTACTCACCTCAGGGCACAGCATTCTCCCTTCACCCCCATGCACTCACTCATGTAAATAGTCCCTTTATTAAACTCTCCTCAAATTGCCCAATTTGAGTGTGTCATTTCCTGCTGGGACCCTCAGCAACACAAGGAGACAATATATAGTACAGGAAAACAAACTGGCAATAAAAGAAAATATACAGAAAATGTCAGGTAAGTGTTCAGGGAAGACTTCCTGGAGGAGGAGGCACTAGGTTGGATCCTAAAGGCAGGAAACCATACCTCTCAAGAAAGCTGTGGGAAGGGGTTAAGGAAATGCAGAGCTGGGGACCAGCAGAGGAAGTTCGCAATGCAGAGACTAGCAGTCAGTGTGGGAGGGAGACGCCAGCAGGCCAGGAGAGAGAGGCCTGGAAGGGCACTGATGGCTGCATTAAGGACCTGACATGCCAAGGGTTTGAACGTATCCTGTTGGCAACAGGGGTGACTCTGCTATAGACAAAAACCAGGGGGTCTGCTCTGCTTGTGGTGATGCCTACAGTGACCCTCACCAGGCTGCTCCCAGGTCCCCTTTGACTCATTTGACCCACGCGTGACTGATCCTCGCCTGACCTGAGCAAGGCCAACTGGAATTTGAAAACTCAAATGAAGACACCCAGAGACGGGTAGAACTGGTTGATCCTGTGGCTGTGGCCTAGAGAGAGGCTCCATGACCCCCTCACCTGGGGTCCAGTGGTCCTTCCTCCTCCCACTGTCCTAACTGTGCCCATAGACTCATTCCAGGCTGCAGCTGGGGCTGTTTGTCCATCAAGGGGGTTAACTGATGGGTGAACAGGGGCTGGAGAGCAGCTTGCAGACACCAGAATTTCAGGAGGTGAGACTCACATCACATCAAGAATGGGAAAAAGGCAGCACATGTGACAGAGACCCTCCGTCCAGTTGTCGCCTTGGACTGTGTGCCCACTGAGGACAGAGCCTGGTCGGGCGTGGGGGGTGGATGGCCCGAACATGCTGCCATCCTCTGAGCTGATGAGGAAAGTGAGGAACATCAGAAGCAGAGGGAGGGTGGTTGCTTCTGAAGGCACTGAGCGACTTAAATCAAAACAAAACAGCAACAATGGAAACCTCGAATTTCTGCAAATACTGCAGATTTTGTCTTCAAGTTAGACCGAAACTTAGAGCCTTTCTGTGACCATGTTGAAAAAAAAAAAAAAAAGCCAGCAAACAAAAAAACCTCTGATTACTTGAAGCTGCCACGTTAAGACTTTCAGAAACAAATGTAGAGCCTGACTTGGCATGTGTCTTAATTACCACAGAAGGTAAATTCACACATTTGCAGAAAACCGGATGAGAATATCTGGAAGGATGCTGGGGACCCGTGAAATCCCGACCCTCCTGTGCTCTCCGACACCCTGGCATCCACACCTCCTATCCCCAAAGGAGCCGTTTTCCTCAGCACTCTGAAGTCAGTGGCTCAGCCCCCATGCCGCCCTTCACGGTTGCTCACCTAGTACATAGGATTTGAATTAGACATGGCAAGGAAGGTACAATGCAGAATCAGAGTAGGGAGTAAGACTCCATAAGGAATTACAGAAATTGTTTCATGTGTGGTTTCAAAACTCTGAGTTTGGATTTCGAGAGTGCTTAACTAAAGAGGGCAGAACAGCTTCCGGCCAAGATGGAGGCCTAGGTGGACACATTGGGCCCCCTGGCAAAACCAAAAGAAGGACAACAACAAATTCAAAAATGAAAAACAGAAAAGTGAACTGCGTGGAAATCCGACAACCAAGGAGTTAAAGAAGAAACGTTCATCTAGACCAGTAGGAGGGGAGGAGACGGGCAGCCAGGCGGAGAGGACTCACAGCGAGGCTGCAGCTGGCAGACTGGGTGGTCCCACATTTGTGTGCAGATAAACTGGGAGGAACACTGGAGAGCAAGACAGGCTGAGCAACCCAGGGTTCCAGCACAGGGAAATAAAGCCTCACACCTCTGACTGAAAACACCTGTGGGGGTTGAGGTGGCGGCAAGAGAAACTCGCAGCCTCACAGGAGAGTTCGTTGGAGAGGCCCACAGGGTCCTAGAACATACACAAACTGACCCATGTGGGAATCAGCACCAGAAGGGCCCAATTTGATTGTGGGTAGCGGGAGAAGTGACTGAAAACTGGCAGAGAGTGGAGCAAGCACCACTGTTCCCTCTCAGACGCCTTCCCCATATACAGCATCACAACAGCCACGTGGGTTGCCCCGCCCTGGTGAACATCTAAGGCTCCGCCCCTTACTACCTGACAGGTGCACCGAGACAAAAAAAAAAATGGCCCAAATGAAAGAACAGATCAAAGCTCCAGAAAAAATACAACTAGGTGACAAAGACATAGCCAACCTATCAGATGCACAATTCAAAACACTGGTAATCAGGATGCTCACAGAATTGGTTGAATATGGTTGCAAATAAGAGGAAAAAATGAAGGCTGTGCTAAGTGAAATAAAGGAAAATGTACAGGAAACCAACAGTGACGGGAAGGAAACCGGGACTCAAATCAATGGTTCGGACCAGAAGGAAGAAATAAACATTCGACCAAAACAGAACAAAGAAACAAGAATTCAAAAAAATGAAGAGAGGCTTAGGAACCTCCAGGAAAACTTTAAACATTCTAACATCCGAATCACAGGGGTGCCAGAAGGAGAAGAGAAAGAGTAAGAAATTGAAAACTTATTTGAAAAAAATAATGAAGGAGAACTTCCCCAATCTGACAAGGGAAATAGACTTCAGGAAGACCAGGAAGCTCAGAGTCTCCAAGAAGTTGGAACCAAGGAGGAACACACCAAGGCACATCATAGTTTTATTACCCAGAATGAAAGAGAAGGAGAGAACCTTAAAAGCAGAAGAGAAAAGGAGACAGTTACCTACAAAGGAGTTCCCATAAGACTGTCAGCTGATTTCTCAAAAGAAACCTTGCAGGCAAGAAGAGGCTAGAAAGAAGTATTCATAGTCATGAAAGGCAAGGACCTACATCCAAGAGTACTCTACCCAGCAAAGCTATCATTTAGAGTGGAAGGGCAGATAAAGTGCTTCCCAGATAAGGTCAAGTTAAAGGAGTTCATCATCACCAAGCCCTTATTATATAAAATGTTAAAGGGACTTATCTAAGAAAAAGAAAATAAAAAATATGAACAGTAAAATGACAACAAACTCACAGTTATTAACAACCACACCTAAAACAAAACCAAAACCAAAAATGAACTAAGCAAACAAGTAGAATAGGAACAGAACCACAGAAATGAAGATCACATGGAGAGTTATCAGCAGGGGTGTGGGAAGGGGAGGGAGGGAGAAAGGTACAGAGAATAATTATCATAAATGGTAGGTAGAAAATAGACAGGGGGGAGGTTAAGAATAGTATAGGAAATGTAGAAGCCAAAGAACTTATATGTACAACCCATGGACATGAACTAAATGGGCAGAGTGCAGGTGGGAGCGGGTGTGCAGGGTGAAGGTGAATAAGGGGGAAAATGGGACAACTATAGCAGCATAATCAATAAAATATATGAAAAAATAAAAATAAAATGTAAAAAAAAAGAAGGCAGAACAGAATTTTGGATTGGGCTGGATTTATTGGTATGTGCATTCATCAGAAATACTGAACTCAAAGGCTAAGGTTCTAAGAGTTTTTTGATTGGGCTATTACAGATGTGGACCAATACTTGTCCATGCTAGGTGAGTGTCAAAGGCCAGGGATGCCTTGGGACAAACTAGAGGATGGCCAGAACATTGTGTCACCTCTATTGTGTGAGCTCTAACCAGTTTACCCGACTCTCCTCTCTCCAGAACAGGAAGACCCTCCTCTCCTCCATCAGGAAGACAAGGTCGGCAAGAAGCTCGTCTGGAACAGCAGTGGGAGGATCTGTAACTGAAGAACCATCCTGGCCCCAGTAAGTTGGGGAGCATATGACAGGGTGGAGGTTTTACCTGCCAGAAACACCATGGGTGTGGCCAGTTAGAAAAACCAACCAAAAAAGGGCAGTGGTCAGGCCTCACGGAGTGATCTGACATCCAAGAACCCCTCCTGTGTTCACTCACTGTGGGGACCCCAGGAGTTAGGTCATGTCTTACTCAAAAAATTTTTACATATGGCAAAAACCAGGCCTGTTTTGAGTTGCTTGAAAGAGAACGTAGCCTCTCTCCAAATTCTCAGAAGTGAGTCACTTCACAGAACCGGGGCCTCTTGATGATGAGGAAACCACCCATCTTTGAGGAAGAGCTTTGCAGTATTGCCACTCACGAGGCCCTTCACCCTAGTCCTTCCCAAATGAGCCTGCAGCCACTTTTGCTGGAATTAGCATGTATTGGGAAAAGCAACAGTCAAACTTGTTAGGTGCCATTGGGTGCCAGCTATAAATTACAGTAATTCCAAAACACCCAGGAAGTCATGGAGGTCAGCTGGCCTCAGGGTAGGTGCTCATGACAGCCTGGATAGAGTTTCTTTCTTTTTCTTTTAAGATTTTATTTATTTATTTTTAGGTAGAGGAAGGGAGGGAGAAGGGAGGGAGAGAAACATCAATGTGTGGCTGTCTCTTACGCACCCCCTACTGGTGACGTGGCTCACAACCCAGGCATGTGCGCTGACTGGGAATCAAACTGGCAACCCTTTGCTTTGCAAGCTGGCACTCAATCCACTGAGCCACACCAGCCAGGGTGTGTTTCAATGTGACTTTGTGTCATTATGGGCTGAATAGGGCCCTGAGTCCACCTTGGGGCTTTTTCACCAGTTCCCAAGTACAGTGAAGGGATAGATACACTCAGCAAAGAGGGGGTTGTGTGCGGGAGTGGGATTCCGGATTCCCACAGTGGATTTCAGACAGTAGAGAAAGGTTACTGGGAGGGGAAGGTCCAAGTGGAGGCCATCTGCCCTGCCAATCAAAACCAACACACTATCCCCCAAGGCAAAGAGCAGAAATTAGTGTCCCCACACAGATAAGAGGGACGAAGACCTAGTAGTTCCCTCTAATTCTCCAGCTGGCCAACACAAAAAACTGTTGGGTCTCGGAGAATAACAGTCGAGTATTACAACTGAACCAGATAGTGACTTCAATTATGTGTGTTCTTCCCTGATGGGTTTCCTTGACTGAAGTAAGTCATTACAGTCCTGTATTATTTCTGTGTCGGGAACCCAGTCAGGGCACAATGGGAACCGTCAGAAAGTAGGAAAACACTTTTGGAAATTAAAAATACAGGGTCCAGGCCTGACTAGTGTGGTTCAGTGAACTGAGCACCAGCCTGTGAACCAAAGGGTCGCTGTTTCTATTCCCAGTCAGGGCACGTGCCTGAGTTGTGGTCCAGGTCAGGTCCCCAGAAGGAGGGGCACAAGAGTCCACCACACATTGATGTTTCTCTCCCTCTCTTTCTCCCTCCCTTCCACTCTGCCTAAAATAAATAAATAAAATCTTTTAAAAAATAAAAATACATGGTCTGGCAGAAATAACACCTGCTTGAGTGTGGTGGGTAAGGTAATAATATGAGGGTAATAATTTATAGTTTTAATTTGAACATTTCACCTAAAATGTCATATGGTATGCTTGAGTATGATATTGTTATGCTACAGAATTACATGCTTATGATCTTGCAATAAAAGGTTTTATAATAAAAAAGGGGGATTGTTTGTGCCGGACCCTGTTATAAGATCAGAAAATTTTAAAGCAAAGTTAATGGAAGCTTTGAGGAAGGTAAAGACAAGTAGGAAACCAAGAGCAGGAAATCCACAGGTAAGGTCAAAAATTGATATACTGTGAGGTCGCAATGTAAGCATATTACCTAACAACACAGAGGTCAGCACCAGGAGAAATGGCCACTAGAAAGGAAAGTGGTCGCCTCAGAGGAGTGGGCAGGGGTGGAGCAGCAGACTCTACTTCTAATTTCTTACTATGCTCTATTATAACTTTCATAAGGAGTAACTTTTAAAATGTGATGTTATTCGATGAGAAAAAAGGAGCATAAAGAAAATAAGGACAGGAGAGTAAGATGGAACCATAGACAGGGTTCCTCATCACATACTCCGAGGCCCTGGCACTTGAAAGAAGGAAGCACAAACTTGACCGTGTACTTCTGAGTAATCCCGACAAAGAGCAGACACTGTCCAAGGGGACACTGTCCAACAGGTCAGTACAGGTTAGTGGGTTAGTGGAACAATATCAGATTGGAAGCTAACCAGCTGCACGTGTGAGGTAAACGCTGCATGATCCAGCGTCAGCTAAAACTCGGTACCTGGCTGCATCTTAGGCCCAAACTGATAGTCGCCATCACCAAAAAAGAAAAGAATTGGGGGATTTAAGAACAATCTGAAATCTTATATGTATAATTATAATTGCAACTGGATTACTAAAAGTGAGTGCTCTAATTCTTAAAGTGTGACATCATGGTGCAGACATAGTCACTTCTCAACACTGTCAGCATGCGGTGGCTCCTGTGGTCACTGCTGCCTAGTTCCTTTTTTCCAGTCCTGGCCGTGGAAAAGCGGTTTTGTGTTTACTAAGTCAGTATGGGAAAGTGCTCTTGGCGATGATGTTGTCACTGAGTCACTCAGCTCGCCTTTCTTTATCTCTCCTGGTAATCAACAAAGGTGACGATTTATCTCCTCTTCAATTGGATTCAAGATATCATCACTGGTGACAATGCAATTTCATTGTGCCCTGCTTGAAGCAGGCACCTTAGGGCTAGCGTTCTCAGAAGCTGACTACGTGGACACTTCTTAGGAGCCACTTCCAAGCCCCTCGGCCTTTTCTGCCATGGGCCCCCGTCCCCTCGCACAGGTACGGCCTGATGGCACCTGGTCTGGGCTGGGGTCGTGCCCCTCACTTACCCCAGGACTCTGCCTTTGACACTCAGCACCCACACATGCAAACCAGAAGTGCAGGGGACTTGATGTCCAGTGGGAGACAGGAGCTGATGGAGAAAAGTGTCCACCTCTGTCCCCCAGATGGACAGTGTTGAGAAGTGTCTCAGCTTCTGGCACCTGTGGCAGTGGCCACACTGTATCCTTGTCCCTTTCTCCTTCCCTGCTTCCTACCCTGTCCCTGCTGTCTGCTGCCTGAAATCACAGGCCCACATGAAGGTCTGTCTGGCACATGAATCTTGACCTTGGACTCTGCCGTCTGAGGAATGCAAGCAAGACACAGGGTTATGATTATTGCCTTCACTTGCATTGTTTCCTTTCTCATATTTTTCCATGCCCTTGGGCTTCCCTACCAGCACTCGAGAAGAGTTTCTTCTTAAACCTTGAGTCTGGGACGGTGCTCTGGAGCAATGTAAGGGGCAATACGTGTTTTTAAAGATTGTCTCAAGCTGCATCCCAGCTCTCAGGCAGGCCCCGCTCTGGATGGGAGGACTGCAGGGTCTTTCAGCAGTACTGAGTCGGCAGGACGGTGCTTTCCATGTGACTTCTGCAGTGGAGTCCGGTAAACCAGCTATTTTTTTTTCCACTATGGGTTGTTAGCCAGTTCCACTATGCCTGTCCTGTTATCTGCAAAGTGATGTTACCCCTTCTTTTCACCAAACAGCCTTTTGAACACATCATTTCAGCCTTTGGGATAAAAGTGTATCAAAGCAGTTTCACTATCTCCTTTAAGTTATACAGCTAACCTTTAGCTAAAGACCAAGTACTATGCGTGATCTTCAGCTTTTTGCTTGTGACTGGCAGTTCTGCTAGATTGTGCCCGGCGGCAGGTGCTGTCTGAAAGCCCCGCCGAAAGGTGCGAACAAAACATTGCATGCTTGTGATCCCCGAATCACTCATCGCTCCACGTGTGCTTTCCGTTTCCAATGACAATCACAAACATTTCTGCTTTATTGATTTTCCATTCGATGCATATTTTTTCCTTTAGATTCACTCCGTGGCTACCTGTTTGAGACCCAGAAATCCTGACAAGCAAATAAGCAAGAGCCTAATATACTTTGGTGTGACTCCTCTGCGCTCTCAAAGGTGTAAAAATAGAGACCACTGGTTGTGTCTGCGTGTCCAAACACCAGGTGTGCCAGGCACAAGGGCAGTGTGTGCAGAGCTGGCAGGCACCCTCTTGTGCACAGAACTGCAGCCGTCGAGGGCTTCTCGAACAATCTTTGCATCTAAACTTCACAGCCTGGACAAATCTCAAATTCCTTCAGCCCCTGAAAAGGGTTGGCAACCTCTAGCAACTGCTTTCACAAGGTTTTGATTTAAATTTTAGCCTCGATGTTTTCAATTGTCTTCTGAAAATGTAAAACATTCCTGTGACAGCGATTGTTTCAAAGTTTGATTAGGGAAATAAAATAATATGTTTTGGGGTTTCCCTTTTCTTCAACATTTTTTTCTTCTTTCTGCCTTCTAGTCTTTCTTACATCTGGATCAAAGGAGGTTTGTCATGGATATTCTTTTACGTTCTTCTGGAGTCCTTTTGGGAAATTTCACGGTGGGATTCTTATCATTCTGCTTTTGATTTGTTCTCACAAGGTGAGAAGAATTTTCAGATAGAAAGCCTTCTGGAAAGATTCCTGGCTAAAACTGAATTGACTAAACTAAAAATTAATTACAGTTCTCTTTTTCAATTAATTTTTAAATTATATTTTATTGGTTATGCTATTACAGTGTCCTGATTTTTCCCCTCTTTGCTCCCACCTCCACCCAGCACCCCCACTCCCTCAGGCAATCCCCCCCCACCATTGTTCATGTCCACGGGTCATGTGTATAAGTTCTTTGGCTACTCCATTTCTTGTACTGTACTTTATATCCCCATGGCTATTCTGTAACTACCTATTTGTACTTCTTAATCCCCTCACCTCTTCACCCATTCCCCCACCCCCTCCCATCTGGCAACCATCGAAATGCTCTCTGCATCCATGATTCTTTCTCTGTTCCTCTTGTTTGCTTAGTTTGTATTTTAACATCTATTGATTATAGATTTATATTTATTGCCATTTTATTGTTCATAGTTTTGACTTTCTTCTTTTTCTTAAATACCATATTTTGCCATGTATAATGCACACCCACGTTTTTGACCCAAACTTTTAGAGAAACAAAATCTTTCATTTTTAACTTTTTAAAATACTTTATTTATTTTTATTTTTTTTTAAGGGGACAATGGAAGGTAAAAGAGAGGGAGAGAAACATCACTGTGTGGTTTGCTTCTTGAGCACCCCCTACTGGCAACCTGGCCTACAACCCAGGCATGTGCCCTGACTGGAATCGAACTGGTGACCCTTTGGTTTGCAGGCCAGTGTTCAATCCACTGAGCCACACCAGCCAAGGCTTTTTATAAATTTTAATTCAATTATTTATTTATTTATTTATATTTAGATAAATAACCTTTGTGTGGGTTGAGTACACCCTCCTCTTGTAGTTGAACCTTGGTTACTGTTGGCAGATAAATGGGAGAGATTGACCCCGGCCAGTCAGTTGCAAGGACTGGCTGTGACCACTGACCACCAACCTCCACCCTCCATGGAGGAACAGCTGTGCAGGGACAGGAAGGTGGTGCTCTAATGTGGTCTGTAGCTGTCCACTGGGTGTCCTGACTCTGAAGTTCCCCAGGTGGTGCAGGCCAAGGTCAGCCCCCGCCTGGGTTTTGCCCAGGGCCACCCTGACTGAGCTATAAAGCAATCTGAGATGGTTGCTATTTGTGCTGGATGTGGAGATTCCCAGGTGAAGCCAAGCTGTGAATCTAGGCTGGCTGCGGCTGGTGCCACACCTGGGGCTCAGGGGCCAGGTGCTGCTTGTTTGAGAGGCTTTAGGAAGTTGTGAAGCAAGAGCTAAGACCAGCCCTTCATATGGAAAAGCAGCTGGGTCGGGCAGAGTCTCCGGAGATTTCTGAGATGGGTCAAACTGTACTAGCCAGGTTGATGGAGTCTCAGATATGACACCAGCTTGCTGGCTCTGTTGGGGGAGGGTTTAGAAAAGGGACAATGGCCTCTGCTTGCCTTGATGCCAGACACTTCAGTTTCTCCCTGTGTGCCACTGGTGCCTTTCAAACTGCTACCCTGGTGCTGGAGCTCAGAGGAAGTGAGTCTGAGAAAATGAGTCTGTGTGTGAATTCTTTAAGAAAAATGAGTTGGGGCTCCAGAAGTTTCTTCCACTGACTCAATTCCCCCCTGGTTTTTGCAGCCAGAAGTTGTGGGGACTTATCTTCCTGGCACTGGAACCCTGGGCTGGGGGACCTGGTGTGGGGCTGGGACTCCTCACTCCTGAGATATCCCTCCCAAAGTTGTATTCCCCACACATGGATTTGGGAGCAGCCTGTTCTGCACCTGTGCCCCTCCTGCCAGTCTGGATGGATGTGGTTTCTTTAATTCCGTGGTTGTCAGACTTCCATTCAGCTCGATTTCTGACATTCGTAAGTGATGGTTGTTCTATATATAGTTGTAATTTTGATGTGGTTTTGTGAAGAGGTGAGCCATGTCTGCCTGTGCAGCCACCTTGACCAGAAGTCCTAATTACAGTTCCTAAAGGTCATTTTGTTTAATTTTATAAATAAATCTAGTAAGTCAAACAACTACAAAGATGAAAATAATACAATTAAATCCCCATAATCTCTATTCTTTCTATTCTACCTTTTCATGTTATTTATATGTCTATAAACATCTCTTGGCCAAACTCTGACATAATGTGCTTCCCATAGTGTCCACTTAACACCCACTTCTCTTATTACTTGTTTTAACTCCATTCTATTTTTTACTTATTTAACCATTTGAAGCATCTTAATTTTTGTACATAAAATTGACAGCTGATATTATCATTAGTTGCAGCATCTCACTCTTGCAATATTTAATGTACATTTATGTTTCAATTGGTTGATAAAATTTCAACATATAAAACACACAAGGAGATTTTTCCTTCTGAGTTACATCCACATGTAAATAACTGAACGTTCAGTTAATTACAATAAACTTGTGCTTGTGTTACATACATTGAAATGATGGGGACATACATGATCACATGACCACTGATAGTGCGTAAATTCAGAAATCCCAGAAATGACATTGTTGTCAGAATCTAACTTTTTTTTTTTTTTTGGCCTTTCTGATGAGTAAGGTCAAAGTTGGAGCCCAAGGTAGATTCTTTTAACCATATATTGTTTTTTGCCTGTCTCCTATTACCTCAACCCCATTCTCTGAATAGCATTGAATTCTTACATAAATTTTACCTCTATTAGGTACTTGTTAAAAATCGATGTGCTATTTTTGTCTGATGACTCATAAGACTGAAAACTGAAAAGGGAGCAGCATTCGTGTGGTTATTTCGAGAACTAGAGATCTTTCAGGAAGCCTTAGAAGAAGCCTAAGGATGCCTTAATGTCCTGCTTTTCTTTTTCTTACTGCGCCTGACAGTCCATCGATTTTTTAAAATTATGTAAGCATTTGGCTAAGCTACCAGCTGAGACAACATCTGGAAGGCTGAGATGATCTAGCCTCTGAAGACGGTCTGGCCCAAGCGCTCAGCTGCAGGAGCCACAGGTGGTGGTGGTGGCACAGCTCGAGCTCTCACCTCCTCACACACATGCTACTTCCTGTCCTCACACCTCCGAGTTCCTCTGGTCTTGAGGTTGTAGTGCCCAAGGTACCCCCCAAAGTTCTCCTTAATTGGGAACTGAGAATACCACCTTGACCACACTGTCATTTCCTTACTCAAATAGAGAAATGGCAACAACAAAAAAAAAGATATACATTTCACAGGAGTATATATCATGTGTGTGAAATATGCAGGAAAACTGGTGAGGCATCTCCTTGCACTACTCTACCCCAAAGCAGGAGTTAAACAGATGCTCCTGCCCTCCCATGCAGATGGGCCTATGACTGTCTCAGATGACTGAGAAGTGACAGACTGGGTCACCTCAGGGGACTCCACCCATGGAGGTGGTGGCTAAAAGAAAGGGCAGCATGAAATGGGAGTGGAAGATGGGTCTTAAATACCAGATGCAAAATAAGGGTTATTATTTCTGCCTGTAATTTTCTTTCATCTTTACTTCTCCTGTTATTATGTATAAATTATGCTGGCTAGAGTTAAATTTATCGTTGGTTCATAGGTTGCAGAATATCACTATGGGCTCACAGTGAAATTCCAATAGAAATTGACATCACTGGGCCCTGGCCAGGTAGCCTAGTTGGTTAGAACATCGTCCCAATACCCCAAGGTTTCGGGTTCAATCCCCAGTCAGGCCACATACAAGAAGCAACCAATAAATGCATAAATAAGTGAAGCAACAAACTGATATCTCTTTGTCCCTTCCTCTCTCTCTCTCAAATCAATAAAAAAAAAAAGTTGTTTTAGATTGCCATTACTGGGAGTGGTGGACAACAGTGAACTCGAGAATTCATTTCTAGGTGCAGCAGTGGGTGATGGCTTCAAGCTGCTCTGCCCGCAGCCCCCACAGAGGGGCTGAGTGCTTCCGCATTTATCTTGCTGTCCTGGGTCACCTTTTGATAATCAGGGTAAGAAGGTCAAGTGTGTGTTTACATGCAGCCAAGGGGTGGACTGTGATAAACACCCCGAGAGCTGTCCATCAGCGCACAGAAATTCTCGCAGTGACCATGCTCACCCACTCTGCTCTCTGGCCTTGGGGCTGACCCACACTGCACAGTTGGATTTAAAATTTTCAAATAAAATGATTTTGAACTTTTCAATGGAAACAATCTGGGAACAAAGGTAGGTAGAACTGAGTTATCTCGAAGGAGGTCTCTAGCAAGCAGGTCCATGAAGCGCCACCGCTGAAGTCCCTGGAGTCTCCACAGCCCTTGTTCTTCCCCATGTCAGGCTTCCCTGCTTATCCTTCAGCCCAGGAGCTTCCTGTGCATCCTTCCCACAAATCAGCCAAAGCATAAGCATCAGTGTTAATACCTTGCTGAAGAAACTTAACCGATATGGACATAAGCGTAGGGCTGTTTTAGGAAGTTTGACTTGGGAGCAGGGGGACACAGAGGATTGAACTGGCAACAGGAGACTCAGAGAAGCTAGTTAAGAACTATTCTGAGATAGGTAATGAGGATTTTGGTCAAGCATGCTCCTCAGACAAGAGTTGGTTCAAGATTAAAACCTCTCTAAGGAACAAGTGTTGAATGGCATGTGTATCTGGGTGTTGCATTCCAGGGCCGTGTAACGAGCAACCCCCAAACCCAGTGAATTAAGACAACAAACTCTGTACTGTGTCTTGCCATTTTGTGGGTCAGGCACTCAGAAAGGGCTTGGCTGAGCAATTCTTCTCCACGAGGCATTGACTGGGGTTTCAGCTGGTGGCCACCTGGTCTGGAGGATCCAAGACAGCTGCACTCACATCCTCTGAGCAGGGATGGCTGAAAGGGCAGGGCTGGCTGGGCTTCTTTCTCTGTCCAGGTGGTCTCAGGCCCACTGTACATGGTACCTCCAGCAGGGTAGCCAGACTTCTCACCTAACTGCCCCTAGCTCTGAGGGCAAACCTTCCAAGAGATAAGCCTCCAGTCTCTCAAGGCCTGGACCTGGCGATGGCATAGCAACACTTCTGCCACAGTCCATTGGTCCAAGCGGTGACAGAGCCCACTCAGGTTCAAGGGAGGAGATGTAGACCTCATCTCTTAATGGGGGGAATGTCAGAGAATCTACAGCCATCTCTCATCTACCACCGTATGCATATGAAAAACTAGATGTTGAGTTTTGCTGCAGCAAGAATTTCTAACCAGCATAGTCCTTAAAGTTATTATGGCAATCAAGGAATAGAGGAGAGGAAATGTCCCTTCATAGATGTAACCCAGCTAATAGACAAAGGAAAAATGATAGAATGGTCACACCATCACTTTTTAACCCCCGGTGGAGTAATGCATCCCTGTGATGCTTGCCTGTGGCTGCCTGCATCATAGGAAGAGGGACAACCAATTACTATCAGTTAGTTTGTAAAAGGCTTTGATAGAAAAAAGACCTGAAGCATGTATTTTTACATGTTAATAACAATTAACTGATTCATTTTGCTTTGTCCTTTGTGGTTTCCTTTTCCTTTTTTGATGGTTTTCAATTACAAAACTAATACATGTATAGTTGTAGCGAGCAAACGCTTACTAGAGAAAGGTATACATAAAAGGGAAGGTAATCACCTTCCCTTCCCCCACCCCTTTGCTCACACAAAAAGAAATCCAAGCAGATCCGCACAGACGGAGGTTTCTTTGCTCACTTTCACTGATGTACCATTGCATGGCACTTATTTCACTTTCGATTTGCTGATTTTTTGCTTTATTGTAAATTATAGACATCCCTCCATTCAATACTCAACTCTCCATCTTTCTTCCCAGTTTCCTTATGCAAAAATACACATTTGCATATGTAATTTTACATTTAGGGGGTCAAATTATACATGCACATCTGAGGGTAAATTTTTCTTTTCAGTAGAGTTTTCTTTTTTTCCTACCAGTCTGTCCACCCACTCTCGTCCCTCTGTATCAGATAACCCCCAAGGGTCACAACTGACCCATGTCCCTGTCCGAACGCACCATATGCAAACAGAGTTTTACAGGGTTTTTGGCCATTGTGCAAAACACATAATACACAGATCTGTACATCTTACTTTTTCATCCAATAACACTGCGGAAATCCTTCCAAATCAGCTGGTTTAGCGCTCATTCCTTCTTGTTAACAGCAAAATAATATTGTAGGGTGTGGATGGGCCATCATTTACCAAACCGTTCCAGTATTTGAGATTAATCCCTTTCTAAGGTTTTCTTTAAACATCAATGCCAGTCACTGGTACTTTTATTCCATGGTGTTGATTCTCAGGAGTGGGGTCAGTGGGCCCCAGGTATAGACTTTAAGTTTGAAAGACCCTGCCAGGCTGGCTGCTGAAACAATACCGACCAATAGTTTCTTTTTCACAGATGGTGGATGAGGACAATTCTCACTTCTCCCTGCCCTTCACCAGCTCCCGGCACCAGAAACTTGCACTCTTCCGATGTGGTTCGTACAATGGGCGCAGGGTGATACCTCACTATTCATGGAATTTGCGTGTTTGCAAACGTTTGTGAATTTTTTAACCATTTAGATTTGTTCTCCTGTGAACTGCACATTCGTCAGGGATAAGACGGGAGACATACACATGTAGAAGAAGGGTGAACAAGTATAGATGAATTCTATATCCAGCACTGGGGCGACACACTGGAAAACCTTGTGGAAGTGGGAGATCTCCTAGGAAATCTTAAATTATCAAAATGCACCCAAGAAGTGGAACTATGAATAGACCAATTAATAGAGGGAAATTAGAAAGGTAAACTAATAACTACTTTTAAAAAACATGCAGAACCAAATGTTTTCATCACTAAGTTCTACCTTACCTTTAAAGAATGGGCAATTTTGATGGCATTTCAATCAATGCAGCTCATAGAAAAAGGTGAAAAATGTCCCATTAAATTTTTTGAGGGCGGTCTATTTTAAAGATAGAATTGAACTGTAAGTCAATCTTACTGATGAACTCATAATTAAAAGTCAAAACATCAGGGAATAAAATCCACAGTATAGCACAATAATCATATGCAACGGTCAAGTTACATTATCTGGACCTGAAAAGGCGGTCCACATTAGGAGCTCTTTTCTCTTAATGCATTAGATCAGTGATTTTCAACCAGTGTGCTGCAAAAACTTTTTTAAACATGCAATACCTGACTGTTTAGTCAGGGGTACTGACCTCTTTTCCTTTAGATTCTCAAATTTAAAAAATGACAACAGCCAACACAACAATAGGCATCCTGAATGAATGAATCAAAATTATACCTATTTTTGGTCATATCAGCTACTGAAAAATTTTTTATAAAATGGCAGCAATTACTTCTAAAACAGGAGAAATTGTAAAACAATTTGTAATGAAATGTATTGCCAAAATCCTCTAAAAATATTACGCTAAATGATAAAATATTAAAACTAAGCCAATTAATTTCAGGAGCCATATATATTTGCCTGCCACCATCATTATAATTTAACATCATCTTAACAAGGGTCTAAGGGCCCAACAAGTCTGATGGACATGACCAGAAAAGATTGGTAAGACTTTGCATGTTCATATGTCTTGAAAACCCAACAGGAAAAACAACTTCTGGAACACACAAATATCAATAGCTTTTCCTTATACTAACAACCATGACACAAGAATTCAGAAGCTATAAAAGATCAGCATACTTGCTTACATGGATTTTTCAAAACTTTACAGAACAAAATAGGCCAAAAACAAACCCAGTATAACACACTGCAAGTCACACCTTGATGAGATAAGGAACCGAACTTCATACCACAAAGAGCAGGTTTCCCCTCAAAATGGTTGCTTCTAGCAAAGCCAACTGTTCTAGATTAACAACCAGATTACAAGGCTGCTCTGAGCACACTTTGAAAAGTAAAAATATAAACGGGGAAGCGCACGTATCTCCTTCCAAACCCTACCACCTGAAAGAGCACATGCCAAGAGTCTAACTTGTACTTCACACCAGGCTGCCTCTCTGGGGAGGAAACATGGACCCTGCACCCTCTTAGGCTCTGGAGCAGTGATTTCTGACTCTGGCTTGAGAGTACACCCTACGGATTCTAGTTCACCTGTGTGGGGCTCTGGCATCCTGCCCAGCTGCCGAAGAGGCTGTCCCCTTGCCCTGGATCCTCAGCACCCCCAACCTGCAGTATGGCCCCTAGAGGACAGAGCAGCTGGATTTTGCATTTCAGGTGACATTTGTCCTTTTACCACCAGGCCCTACCCAATGGACTGCACTGTTTGAATGGAATTGGGACCCTGGGCCAGGACCTGTGTAAGATGCTACATACGACACCCACTCCTTCAGGTGCAGTTCTGCAGCCCAGCCACCTCCCTGACCCTGGTCCAGGCCAGACCCCAGTTTCTCCCATTCCCAGCTGGTCTGCATGTGTTAGTTATGACTGGTGACCTGGGATGAGGTGACCAGGCATAAAATGATGAGTCCACCAGTTTCTGAGCTTTGTCATGGTCCCAGCCTGTGTGCACATGTGCAGCCTCCACGACCCATGAGTCATCCCCTTTCTCGTGGAGGGTGTGTAGGTCTCCAGCAAGAAGCCCAGCTCAGGAGTGACAGCTGAGGCCCTGCATGGAAACAACCAAGAAGAGCCTGGGAAGGTGTGGAAGGTGGGCGGGGGAGGCCTCAGCCAGTGTCTTGGCCCCGGAAAGGAGGTCAGTACAACAGAGCAGGTGGGGAGTCTCCCAGGGACACTGACACATCACAGGAGTGAGTGGGCTTGAGGGAGAGGCAGGGACCAGGGAAACGCAGACTTTCAAAAAGCAGGGGCAAGATGACTCATGCTGATAATTCAAAACCTGCAAAAAGGGAATTACTCTAAGCACTTCAACTCAAAGGTTGTTAGTTTCAGTCCTTCTGCAGCAGCTACTATAAAAAGGCAAAAGAACAGGTGATGAGAGGGGGTTTCAACACGGGAATCGAAACTGAGGGGGTGGGGGGCTGAGACAGGGGTGAAGGCATGTACTTCCGTCGAATTACACATGATCCTGGCTCCAACCCATGAGGCTCTGAGGAATCAGGTTGGTTTTGTGGCTTTCCGATATCTCCCATGGTGCCCGCTGCACATGTAGAAAGTGGTACCCATGGAGGCCATACTGAGGACAGAAAGCATTATGGGATGTACTTGGGGAAATGTAAGACCAAGTCTCCGCAGGAAGCAGCAGAGCTAACCAGTCTGACATGCGGCCTCGCTAGTTGATGTGAGGTTGGTGGACCAGCAACGTCCACATCACCTGGTTGCCTATCAGAAAGGCCAAATATCAGGCTCCATGCCAGACCCACTGAACCCAAATTTGTCCTTTAATCAAGATCCCCAGGTAACACGAAGGCACTAAAGTGAAAGGAAACAGGGCAGAAGGTAGCCACTGCCTGGAGGTGGGTCACTGCTGAAAGCTTCATGGACACGCAGGGGCTTGGACAAATCTTGCATATAAATGTCAGGTAGATTTAGGAGAAGTGCTGGGATGGAAGACCAGGCGGAAGCTGCCAAGGCCCAGTTCAAATGCTCCCCACACAGGAAGTCAGGAGGATAAAACTGTCTGCCTGTCCTCTGCCCAGCAAACTTCCCTGGGTGGCTTGAGCCAGGACGTGGCTCTGGTGACTGGGCACAAAGCTACCATGGGGAGTTTCTTCACAGCAGAGACAAGGAGCCAGATATCAAGCCCCCAGTCCTGCTCAGTCATAAGACTCACCTGGGACTTGTTAAAATATAGAGTCCCAGGCTCTGCCCCCCAAAATTCAGATTCAGAGAGGTTTGGGGTACAGCCTGGATATCCAAGGTTTTACCAAGGACCCCAAGAGTTTCATACCTTCAGGCAACACTGTTCTAGGTCTTGGATGAGAGTGGGCATCCCACCTCCCACTTCTCTCCTCCCCGAGAGCCACGTGACTTCCACCACCTCCTCAGGCTCTGAAGATTGAAGAAGAATCATATCACAGGCCCAGAAGGACAGTGGCTTGGTGAGTGGAAGTGACTTTGAGAGGCGGCCTTTTGTTTTCTGGAAGTTACAACACTGACCCACTCAAAGAAACTGGCCTAGAAGACCAAGGTCAAGGTTTCAGACTACCATTCCTCTGGCTTCGCTCCAGAAGTGAGCCCAGAGTTCCTGCCAAAGGCCACAGGAATGACCTGGCCACACCAGGCCTTTCTCGCCCTTACCCACATGATCTTCCTCTCCGGGAAAACGTGTTTAGTCTCTTGTAACACACTTCCTCTCCATGGAGGTGTCCAGGCCTGTTACTATTGCTTTTTAGAAACCTGTAAAAGGGAAACTTCAACTCACGTAATCCATGAAGAAAGGAATAACTCATCTACCAAAAATGGCCCTCATCCTTTAGCAAGGGACTGTTTTCCAGGTCTGGGAATCTGGAAAGGTTCATCTACGCACACTTATTTTCTTTTAATTTTACTTTTTGATTACAGTCTGCATTCAACACCTTTTTATGCCCCGTGCACACTTACGGAATGCCCAGTGAGGGGCAGACGCTCCCTCCACTCCCCACCTCCCCGCACTGAGAACGCCTCTTCCTGAACTGTGCTTCAACACAGCATCGCCGACCTGCCCGGAGGGGTGTTTCGTTTAGAATGACTCTTCCAAGTGCACCGCTGTATCTGCAGCACGGATCTTGCTGAGGACATGGGTGGCATGAACCCTCGTGTGCTCCAGGGTGTGCTGGTTAGCAGCTGCTACAGGGAAACAGGAACAAGAGGAGGAAGAAGCTGAAGGTGCTCTTCTGGGCTCCCCACACTCTGGACGCTCATCTGTTTGCTGGGAGCCTCACGGGGCCTTTGCGTCAATGGGGGACTCTCCAAGAAGTCTGGGGCTTTCCAACTTACTTAACCCCTTTCTCAAGACGGTCTTGTGCAAAATGCTTCAGAACAGGCTTCACCACGTCTGTGTCTCTCCTTGAATCCATTCTCCACTGAGCATGGCAATGGGTCCAGTGGGGAACTATGTTGCCTCATTTTGTGAGTCCTGAGAATCCAGAACTGCATGCGTTTTGCTCTTTTTATTGGCTGCTGGGCTGAGAGCCGAGTCACTGGAGGGCCCCCGGCAAGTGTGCGGAATGGCAGTGCACACCGTCAGCGGCCCGACCCACTGTGCCTGCTGGTTTTCCTCCATTTCGTCATCAACTTATTTGGTGTTTGTCTTGGTCTATCTCTATTTGTAAGTCACAATACATCTCTTCTCAAAGAAAAACTCAGAGAGGCCAAGTGACTTGCCCAAGGTCACACAGCTTATCAGTGAGGAATCCAAGATTCAGACCCAGTCCTGCCCATCTTTGAGGCCGAGGCTCTCCCAGGCCACCACCTGGTCCTGTGTGGGGCCCATAACGGACCTGGGTGTGTGGGTGACACTGGGGGTTGGCAGGAAATGGCCATTATCAAACAACAGTGGTTTGACTTAATCTTCCCCTCTCCACATGCTTGCGTCCTGCTGCCTAGCCCCATCATACCCACCCTTTAGAACCCCTTTCCTATTTTCTAAGACTCTTTATCTGCTCCCCAAACCCAAGACCCATAATCTATGACTGGCGGCTCTGGCCCCTGTATTTCTGGACCACCACGGTGCACTGAGCAGTCCGCGCAGACACCAGCCAGAGTGACAGGGTGGCCATCCCGTCATCTGCCAGCTGAGTCTCCCCCACCTGCACACAACAGAAACTCTGCCACAGGGGTGGCTTGACTAATTATGGCCTTGTCTCACCCACACCAGCACCCAGCTGCTGCATCTGGCTCTCGGCTCTGCCGTCCTGAGGTGAAGCTGTTGTCCCCCTGGTTGCCACATGAGCCTCAGATGTCTGGTCCACTGCCAGCTTCTTACTTGCATTCTTTCTAAACATGAAGAAAAAGGGAGAAATGAACTAACAGGAGGAAGGGGCAGCAACAATATGAGGAAAGAAAAGTCTCCCAGGAATCTCCAGCAGGCATTCACGTCTATCTCATCGGCCAGAGTGGTGCCTCGTGGCCTCCTCTAGCTGCAAGAGAGGCTGTCCTCAGCACAATTAGCGAGGAAGGAGGAGAGACGGGTGTGGGTGGTTGGCTGACGGGATCTGCCAGGCAGGACCACGCCAAGTGCCTGGGTTGAGCACGAGATGCAGAAAGCAGGCGGCAGGGACTGGAAGGGGAGCCCCAGGACTGAGAGGAAGGGCAGAAGCATCTAAGGGGGTGTAGTGGTCACTGCGCTGCACATTAGTGTCCCCATCAGAGCGGAAGTTTCCCTTCCACCTGGTGCAGGAAGTGCTGCCCACGCAGCCTCAGCTGTCAGCCTTTTTGGGGAATCACTTTAGCTAAGAAGAGTCACCTTGCCCGCAGTCACACCCCCTTTCCAGGACAGCCTTCGTCATTGCCTCATCTCTTTAGAAATCTGCCTTCCCAGCTCCAAGCTCCCTGTGGACTTGGTTGAGTCTACACAGTGGCCCAGGTGCTCCCTCTTCCTGGTCCTATTTGCTGTCTATCCATCCCAGCAACATTCTCCTAACCACGCTCAGAGAGCACCGTGCGCTCAATTCCCAGGCCACAGCCTGCACCAAGTTTACCCCAACAGACTTCTGCTGAAGGCTCGAGTGCCTGAGCTCTGAGCCCATGCTGGGTGGAGGGGCAGGTGATGAAAACACAAACAAGCATCAGTCCCAAACTTTGAGGAGTTCACAGGCTTGTGTAACTGAGACAGGGAAATGAGCAACTAAGATACAATACAAAGTACAGCGAACACTCTAAGAGGAAGGTGTGATCAACAGTCTAGACTTGGCATAGGGAGACGACAACAGGAAATCCAGAGGGGCTTCCTGGGAGAGGCGCCTTTGAAATGGCCTCTGAGGATGACAGAGCAGAGCCCATGCCAGAGAAGCACCCCAGACAGGGCCAGCATAAGCAAAGGCACAGAAGGCTAGAGGGTGGGCCCTGGCCAGAGGGGGCAACAGATTGGACTAGCCAGAATGGGAAGTGAAATTAAAGTACTAGTTCAGGACACGTGCTCCCAAGTCAGACAGCCTGGGCTCACCTCCCAGCTGTGCCCACTCTGAGAGACGGACATCGGGTGTGTTACTCCCCTCTCACCACCACAACTTTCTCTGCTGTAAACTGGTAATTATAAATCCCTTTCCCCAAAGGGCCATGTAGGGACCAAGGAGTTCAACCATGCAG
>PVIA01009954.1:0-56090 GCA_004024845.1 Tonatia bakeri | reverse complement strand
TAACATATCTATAACCTTTGACTGGCTACATAGATATGTTAAATAGCTATGGCCATGCTCTGAGCCAGGAGGATGGAAGTAACTTCCCCACCAAGATGTAACTGGCGGGGGGGGGGGCAGGTCCCCCAAGTTACAGCGCCTGTGTGAGAGCTTGGAGATGATTGGCTCCATGACATGGGGCCACACCTGCCCAGACCCATGATGGCGACCAGAAAAGCTGGAAAGGATAGCAGATTGAGGGCAGGTGTGGCCAAGTGTGGGAGGAGTCGGAAGTGGGGCTGCAGAGGAGGATTGGCGCGGGGATTTAAACCCAGGTGTGGCAGCCATAGAAGAAAGAACAACGGGGATTTGGCTGAGTACAGGGCTCCTGCATCTCTGTGAAGAGAGAACCACGTGGCTTTTGGCAGAGTAGAGGGCTCCCGAAGCCCTGTGAGGGGGAACCACGCGGTTTTGCCAGAGTGCAGACCCCCACAGCTCTGGTAGGAGAGGACTGCGTGGCTTTGAGGTGCTTCTTTTGGTCACGCAGCCTGGGAAGCAAGAGAGACTTTGCCTGGAAGAAGGGTGAAAGAACTCTTACCAGTAGGCCATGAGACGGTGCTGCATGGCTTTGGATTAATTGGAGATCCTCCTTGGACGGCGACACAGCTGATGGTGCCGAGAACCGAGAGAGGTCTACCAGCTGAGCACGGATTACTGGGAAGAACCAGACACTGCCTGAGACTGGACTTCTATTTCCTTTCCTGAGATACGGTACCCCAGACTGGGCAAGGGGGAAGGAAGGACTGTGTGCGTTTGTGGGTGTTTTAAGGGACTTTGGGATTTTGGTAAAGACATTAGGTCACTACTTTAAGTTTGTATAGCACTAAATAAATGTTTCCTTTCCTTTTCATGAATCTCTGGCATTGAGAGATATCTTTCCTTTAAGGCGGCGGACAAGATGGACCTGAGTCTCTTTCAGTAATAGTATCACCGTCCCGGGCCCCCCCTTGTTCTGCTCTGTAACACTTCCTTCCACCTTTGTCCAGTCTAGGGTACCATATCTCAGGAAAAGAAATAAAAATCCATGGCTCAGGCAGTCCCCAGTTCTTCCCAGTAATCCATGCTCAGCTGGTAGGCCTCCCTCAGTTCCTGGCACCATCAGTTGTGTCACTGAGATCCCTGCTAAAGCCGGGTGGTGATTCCCCCTACTAATGCTGCGGGGGTCCCCACTCTGGCAAAGCCGCGTGGCTCTCCTTTCTATTGCCACAGCCACATGGTCCTCTTGGCACAATGGCTATGGGAGTCTCCACTCTTCCAAAACCGTGTGGTTCTTCCTCCACAATGGCTGCGAGGAGCGGGGTCATCACTGCCAAAGCTGAGTGGTAGTTCTCTGCTAAAGCCACGTGGTGATTCTCTCTCACAGAGCTGCAGGAGTCCCCACTCTGCTAAAGACTGAGTGGTTCTCTCCTCCTGCACTGGCTGTGGTCCTTTCCCTGCACTGCCACAGGCGAGTAATCCTCTCCCATCAATGGCTGCTGTTTCTCAGTTTAAATCCCCATACCAATCCTTCTCTGAAGCCCCGTTTCCAAGTCCTCCCACAATTGGCTACATTTTCCAGCACTCTCATATCCTTCCAGCTTTACTGGGCTGCCATCTTGTGTCTGGGCAAGCGTGCCCCCATGTCATGGAGCCAATCTTCTCCAAGCTCTCACACAGGCACTGTAATGAGGGAACTTGCCCCCCAGTTACATCTTGGTGGGGAAGTTACTTCCATTCCCCTGGCTCAGAGCATGGCCACAGCTATTTAACATATCTATGCAACCAGTTAAAGGTTATAGATATGATAAATGACCACCCCAGAGGTTAGCTGCAAAGCTGTTGCTATGCAAAAATAACTCTTAATGGCCCTGCTCCATTTGTTTTTTCCCCCAACCCATACCTGTGGTGGTGGTTAGGGGGTGAGAACATCCTAATATTTCCTGGACACTCTGAGTTCTGGGCCTCATTCCAAATCCCTATTTGGGGCCCCCCTCTTGGCTGTACCCTGTTACACTCTAATAAGAGGAAGAATAGTGGCATCTGTACTCTAGAAGGCATAAAGCAAAGTCGCTTCTGTACATATACACTGCAGACAGAGCACAAGCACTGTACATGCAACTACAGTGGAAAGTCATTCTTTTGTCTTCTGTTCCTTTAGCCCTTCTTTTTTGAATTCTTTTTCTTTCTTCATTTCCCTCCTTCTACCACTCCTTTCTTCTCCCTCCCTTCCTTCTAAGGCTGGTGTCCTTAGGATTTCTCTTAGCTGCAATGTTACCAAACTAACACAAACAGGCTTATTATTTTTTTTAAAGTGTCACCAAGCCCAGAATTACAGGCAAGTGAGTGCCAAAGACCTGGCTTTCCAATGGATTTTAGAGGATGCATTATACAGGTAACTAAGGTAGTTAAGGTCATGGTCAGGGTCATGGTCTCTACTAATTGGCTGGTACTAGGGCAGGAGGTAGTAGATCATTGCATCTGGTCAAAATGTCAGCCATGGAATTTCTTTGTCTGGTTTTGCAACAGTGTGGTAGGTGGAGTCATTCCACTTTTTGGTCTGGACCTGGAACAAAACTGAGGCCAAGATGTTATCTTTAGTTTGACAAAAACTCTGTTTTTTGTGTGTGTTCAACAGATGTAAGGCCTTGTTCCTACAACTGTTTGATGCTGACCTAATTGTCTTGAGGGCATAATGATTAAGAAATAGAGGTATAAGATAAAGAGAGAAGCAGGTGAGTCAGGGTGTTTTTAGGCTGGATGAGGCCAGTTTGAATCAAAGAGAAGGAAAGGAGAGAAGGTCACATTAAAGAAATGAAGTTTTGTGGGAGGGCTTGATTGGGTGGGAGGTGGGGGGGTGGGAGGACTTGAATGGGAGTAAGGGGGTGAAAACTGTACTTGAACATTCACTTAAATAAAAAAAAAAAGAAATGAAGTTTCTGTGCAGTTACACTAGCTTTCACAAAGGTGCACTCATCTGCACATACTCCCTCTAGTCACACACTTCTGACTTCGTTCCTCCAGGCTTCCCCAGTTAAGTTAGTCTGGTCTCCACTCTCTGGATCTTCCACTTCTTCTGATAAACCATTTGTCATAAGTATGTTTAGATGACACACCTAATATAATATGAGAAATACCCCCTCCCAATTAAACACAAGAAAGCCAACATATGTTAACAGGATCTTAAAATACTGTACAAAAAAGGTTTTCTAGATTGGAGATAATTTGGGTATTTGTGTGGGCTTTGGGAGAGGCTGTTTTGGGGAAAGCCCTTAAAGAACTCTTCAGAGTCCATGGTCCATGTCAGCCCTACTCTGCATAAACCACCTAGGGATGGACTGAAAGGGAAAAGCCATTGAGAAGCTTGAGGTGGTAGTTATTTATAAAATTTTACAATGGTTCTCAAGTTCAGCTACACATTAGAATTATCTAGAGAATTTCACAAATACCAGATTCCAGGCCAATTAAATCAGAAACTCTGGGAGCAAGACCCAGGTATCAGTATTTTTCTTTTAAAGGAAGAAGATTCTTTTTTTTTAAGATTTTATTTATTTATTTTTAGAGAGGGAAGGGAGGGAGAAAGAGAGAGAGAAACACCAATGTGTGGCTGCTGGGGACCATGGCCTGCAACCCAGGCATGTGCCCTGACTGGGAATTGAACCTGCTATGCTTTGGTTCACAGCCTGTGCTCAATCCACTGAGCTACACCAACCAGTCAGTATCAGTATTTTTTTAAAGATTTTATTTATTTATTTTTAGAGAGGGAAGGGAGGGAGAAAGAGAGAGAGATAGAAACATCAATGTGTGGTTGCTGGGGGCCATGGCCTGCAACCCGGGGATGTGCCCTGACTGGGAATCGAACCTGCGATGCCTGGTTCACAGCCCGCACTCAATCCACTAAGCTACACCATCCAGGGCGGTATCAGTATTTTTAAAGGCTTCCTGAGTCATTGCAATGTGTAGCCCATATGAGAACTATTTTTTGAAATTCATAATAAAAGAATAAGAAAGAGAATGAGATAAATATCATTAATGGAATTGTTATGCACTGAAAATATCTAGGACCCTTGTGTTAAATACCATACTTAATTGTGTTATTGTAAGATAATAAAACATCATTTAATGTAATTTCATAATGATACTATGAAGTTGGTAATAATATTCTTACTTTAGAGATGAAAAAACTGAGGATCAAAAAATTTAAAAAAGTTAGCCAAGGCTGCACAAGTCACAAGAGGTCAAGCACAATGAAAAACTATAGCTAGAGGGTCTATTTGATTCCAAAGACAGTGCAGTCCTGAATCCAGTCTCCCTTCCTTGTTTCCTCTCCCTCTGGTTAGTCCACTGCTGTTGAAGAATCTCTGGAGTATAGGACGTACTGGTAACCACAGTCAGCAAGTAGGCTCATAAAGCTACTCAGCTGCAAACAGTGTGTTACCATTCATGAAAAAGAAAGGATGGCTCAGAGGGCAATACCAAGAGCTCAGAGGATAGAGCTGAGAACACAGAGGACTATCCCAGGACTGAAATCTCATCAAGGACCTCCCTCTAGTTTGCCCAACTGGGTTTCAAAAGTGCTTTGTGTTGGTAACTCTTATTTTCCTTCAGCTTTTCCTCAGTTGGGATGGTATGTTCATACCTGTTACTCCAGCTATTGTGTACTAAGAGTGTTTGGGGAAGATGACTTGTCTTCTCAGTCTCACTGGCCCACAGATCAAAAGAGGCAACAATTAATGTGATACCATTAGAAGCCTCATCCACACCTGATTTAAATGATCAGAACTTTAATACTTTAATGGATGGGATCCCTGGGAACCTTCAAAGGCTATGACTATGCTTTCATATTGGAAGGACAGGAGTTATAGAGGCCACAGGATAAAATGTGGGCAGAATCTAGGATGCTGTCATGATTTTTGCCCTTGGTGTTCCTCCTATTATTTTGTCCCACCACATGGCAAAGGGATTTTGTATATGTAATTAAGGTTTCTGATCAGTTAAAATTAAAATAGGGCCAGCCAAAACTAATTACACAAATCACTTTAAAAATATTTTATTTATTATGCTATTACAGTTGTCCTGTTTTTTTCCTTTTATTTCTCTTCACCCTGACCCCCCCCCCCCATCAGCAATCACCCCTTTAGTTCATGTCCATGGGTTGTACATGTAAGTTTTTTAGCTTCTGCATTTCCTATGCTAGTCTTAACCTCCTCCTCTCTATTTTTTACCTACCACTTATGCTTCTTATTCCCTGTACTTTTCCCCCATTCTCCCTCCTCCCCCTCCCCACTGATAACCCTTCATGTGATTTCTATTTCTGTGATTCTCTTCCTGTTCTAGTGTATGCTTAGTTAATTTTTGTTTTTGTTTTTTTTTTTGTCTCATTGTTGATAGTTGTGAGTTTGTAGTCCTTTTAGTAAAGTTATTTCCAGTGAGAAAAGCACTCTGTTGCTGAGGTAAAGAGAACCATAGGGTAAGGAATGATCTCAGGAACTGAGAGCAGTCCCCAATTTGACATATGTATGTAATTTATAATCACATAAAATTATAAAACTAAATTGATATAGAAAAAGGTATATTAATAGCTGCTTGTTTCAACATTGTACCAGGTGTACAAGAATGTTGAATTGAGGGTGATAAAAGAAATCATCTGGCAACCCAAATTTACCTTAAGCTCAGGTAACCCTAGAAAAATCTGAAGTTGGTAGTGAAGCAAACACCAGAGCACCAACACATCTCACACGTAGAACAATTTCTAACCAGGTTGACTAAATTCCCCACAATAGCAGCCTATTAGAAAAGACATAATCCTTTTTATATGCCTCTATATGATTTACCTTAGTCCCTTCTGATCTATTTACACAGTTAAAATATTCCTTCAACAGACTCATCACCAGTGGACTTGAGAGTGTACTTGAATATAGGTCAATCAAATTTACTCTGAATGAAAAACACCAAGATTAGAAAAATAAGAATACCAAGAAGAAGTAAGCAGAGGAGGTGGAGGAGGAAGATGGGGAGGTGGGAGAAGAAAGGAAAGACAGCATCAAAGAGCCCTAAGACAATATCAAATAGCCTAGAATAAGTATAATTGGAATCCTAAATGAGAAGAGAAAGTGGAACACTGGCTGATGTAACTCAGTGGAGTGAGCCTGAGCGTGTAAAGCAAAGGGTCCCTGGTTCAATTCCCAGTCAGGGCACATGCCTGGGTTGTGGACCAGGTCCCCAGTGGGGGACAAATGAGAGGCAACCACACATAGATATTTATCTCCCTCTCTTTTTTCCTCCCTTCCTTTCTCTCTAAAAATAAATAAATAAAATCTTTAAAACAAAGAAGAGAAAGGGGAGGATAAAACTTTGGAAAGATAATAGGTGTGACTTGTTCCAAAGTAATAAAATAGATTCACAAATGGGATTCATCCCATGGATGCAAGAATGGTTGAATATTTACAAATCAGTAAATGTAATACACCACATAAACAAAAGCAACGACAAAAAAACACATGATCATATCAATAGATGTGGAAAAAGCATTTGATAAGGTATAGCACCAATTTATGATAAAAACTCAGCAAAGTGGGACTAGAGGGAGCATTCCTCATCATAATAAAAGCCATATATGAGAGACCTACAGCCCACATAACACTCAATGGTCAAAAACTAAAATCTTTTCTACTAACATCAGGAACAAGACAAGGATGTCTGCTTTCATCACTTCTATTCAGTATAGTATTGAAAGTTTTAGCCACAGCAATCAGACAAGAAAAGGAAATAAAAGGCATCCAAATTGGAAAGGAGGAAACAAAACTGTCATTGTTTGCAGATGACATGATAGTGTACATAGAAAATCCTATGGACTCCACCCCAAAACTGCTCGACCTAATAAATGAATTTGGCAAAACAGTGAAATAAAAAGTCAATATCCAGAAATCAAAGGCATTTTTGTATACCAACAATGAAACAGCACAAGCAGAAATCAAGAAAAAATCCCATTCAATATAGCAAAATGAAAAATAAAATACCTAGGAATAAACCTAACCAAGGAGGTAAAAGACCTGTACTTGGAAAACTACACAACACTGAAGAAGGAAATCAAGGAAGACACAAACAAATGGAAACATATACCATGTTCATGGATTGGGAGAATTAACATCATAAAAATGTCCATACTACCCAAAACAATTTACACATTCAATGTAATACCTATTAACGTACCAACAGTATATTGCACAGACATAGAACAACCACTTCAAAAGTTTATATGGAACCATAAACAACCTTGAATGGCTGCAGCAATTTTTGGAAAGAAGAGTAAAGTAGAAGGGATCACAATACCCGATACCAAACTATATTACAAGGCCACTGCAATCAAGATAGCCTGGTACTGGCATAAAAACAGGCACATGGATCAGTGGAACAGAAAAAAGAGCCTAGAAATAAACTCAAGTCTTTATGTTCAATTAATATTTGTGAAATGGTGCATCAACATAAAATGGAGTAAAAATAGCTTTTTCAACAAATGGTGCTGGGAGAGCTGGACAGCTACATGCAAAACAAAAAAAAAGAAACTCAAGCACCAACTTATACCATACACAAAAATAAATACAAGGTAGGTAAAATATTTAAATATAAGCCATGACACCATTAAAGTCCTAGAGGAGAACATGGGCAGGAAAATCTCAGATATTTTGCATAGCAACATTTTTACTGATATGTCCCCTAGAGCAAGGGACACAAAGGAAAGAATAATCACATTAGATCTCATCAAAATAAAAAGCTTCTGCATGACTAAAGAAAACAGTATTAAAATAAAAAGAGATCCAACCATATGGGAAAACATATTTGCCAATGATACCTCAGACAAGGGTTTAATCTCCAAAATATATAAAGAACTCACACGACTCCACTCTAAGAAGAAAAGCAAGCCAATTAAAAAACAGGCAAAGGACTTGAACAAACACTTCTCCAAGGAGGACATATAGAGAATCCAGAGACACATTAAAAATGCTCAATATTGCTACCTATCAGAGAGATGCAAATTAAAACCACAATGAGATACCACTTCACACTAGTCAGAATGACCATCATAAACAAAACAAGAAACAACAAGTGTGGAGAGGTTGTGGAGAAAAGGGAAATTTATTGCACTATTGGTGGGATTGCAGACTGGTACAACCACTATGGAAAACACTATGGAATTTCCTCAGAACACTAAAAATGGATCTGCCTTTTGACCCAGCAATTCCACTGCTAGGATTATCTCCTAAGAACCCTGAAATACCAGTGCGAAAGAATCTATGCACCCGATGTTCATAGTAGCACAATTTACAATAGTGAAGTTCTGGAAGCAACCTAGATGCCTATCAGTAAATGAATGGATCAAAAAACTATGGTACATTTACACAATGGAATTCTATGCAGCAGACAGAAAGAAGGAGCTCCTACCCTTTGCAACAGCATGGATGGAACTGGAGAGCATTATACTTAGTAAAATAAGTCAGGCAGTGAAAGACAAATACCATATGATCTCACCTTTAATAGGATCCTAAACAACAAAACAAAGAAACAAGCAAAATATAGTCAAAGGCACTGAAATAGAGAACAGACTGACAGTTTTCAGAGTGGAGAGGGGAGGAAATTTTAAGGGAACTTCAAGGGAAAAGGGGAAGGCTTTACAGGAACAAGTATGAAGGACACATGGACAAAAACTAGGGGGAGGGTGGGTGTGGAAGGGAGGTGGGGAGGGCCTGGTGGGTAGGCTGGGATGGGACTAAAAGACAGAAAACTGTACTTGAACAGCAATTAAAATAAAATTAAAAAATAGATTCAATGAATGTCAAACCATGAAGTAAGTTTATAGAAACACAAATAGGATAAATATAACAAAAAAAAGAAAGAAAGAAAGAGTGGCAAAATATTGAAAAACTCCTTACATACATGGTATTTAAATTGTTTAAAATCAAAATAGAGAGAAAATGTTTAAGGCACCCCAAAATAAAAGACTGATTCCACATAGAAAAATAAGCCTTACAGTTACCTACTCATTAGAAATTATGATAGAGTTTTGGCCAAGATTTAGGCATTGGTAGAAACACTTCACTTCTTTGCACAGGTAAGAGAAAGATAACAACCAATTTAAAAACAATAAACCATCAGAACTACCAGAAAATCAAACTGCATGGATCTCTGACAACCAAAGTATTAAAGAAACATTCATCAAGACTGGTAGGAGGAATGAAGATGGATTAGGGAGGACTCATGGCAAGGTGGTGGATGGCAGGAGCAAGGTAGCATTGGCTGAACAGGAAACTAAAGACTTAAAACCTCCAGGTATAAAATATTGTGGGGGTTGAGAAGGTGGGAGGAACTCCCAGTCTCACAGGAGAGTTCATTGAAAAGTGGGGCTAGAGTGGAGCAAGCAAGCAGCTTCCCTCTCTGAAACCTCCTCCACAGACAGCACCAGAAAGCAGCAAAGTTTTCCCCACCCTGGTGAGTACCTAAGGCTCTGTCCTCTTACAACATAACAGGTGCACTGAGACAAAGAAATATGGCCCAAATGAAAGAACAGATCAAAACTCCAGAAAAAGATCTAAGTGACGAGGAGATAGAAAACTTATCTGATGCAGAGTTCAAAACACAGGTAATCAGGATGATCACAGAAATGGTTGAGCTCAGTTGCAAAATGAAGCAAGAAATGAAGGCTACACAAAGTGAAATAAAGGAAAATATATAGGGAACTAAGAGTGAAGAGGAAACAGGGACTCAAATCAATGATTTGGAAAAAAGTAAGCATCAAATCATACAAGAATGAAGAAACAAGAATCCAAAAAAAAAAAAAAAAATGAGGAGAGGCTTAGGAACCTTTGGGACAACTTCAAGTGCCCCAACATCTGAGTCATAGGGGTTCCTGAAGGAGTAGAACAAGAGCAAGAAATTGAAAACTTATTTGAACAAATAGTGAAGGGAAACTTCCTAAATCTGGTGAAGGAAATAGACTTCCAGGAAATCCAGGAAGCCCAGAGAGTCCCAAAGAAATTGAACCCAATGAGGAACACACCAAGGCACATCATTATTAAGTTATTCAAGATTAAAGATAAAGAGAAAATCTTAAAGGCAGCAAGGGGAAAGGAGTTACCTACAAAGGAGTTTCCATAAGACAATCAGCTGATTTCTCAAAATAAAACTTACCGGCAGAAAGGGGTTAGAAAGAAATATTCAGTCATGAAAGGCAAGGACCTACATCCAAGATTACTCTATCCAGCAAGACTATCAATTACAATGGAAGGGCAGATCAAGTGCTTCCCAGCTAAGGTCAAGTTAAAGGAGTTCATTATCACCAAGCCCTTATTATATGAAATGTTGAAGGAACTTATGTAAGAAAAAGAAGAAGATCAAAAAGTATGAATATGGGTGGGTTGGGATGGGAGTAAAAGATAGAAAATTGCACTGCAACAATAATTAAAATAAAATTAAAAAAATAAATTAAAAAAAGTATGAACAGTAAAATGACAACAAACTCACAACTATCAACAATTGTACTACAAAAACAAAAACAAAAGCTAAGCCAACAACTAGAACAGGTACAGAGTCACAGAAATGGAGATCACATGGAGGGTTATCAGTGGGGAGGGGGAAGGGGGGAATGGGAGAGAAAAGGTACAGAGAATAAGCATAATTGCTAGGTATAAAATAGACAGGGAGAGATTAAGAACAGTATAGGAAACAGAGAAGTCAGATAACTTATCTTTATGACCCATGGACATGAACTAAGGTTGGGGGGGCATGGTGAAGGGTGGGGGGTGCAGGACAGAGAGGGGATAAAGGGGAGAAAAAATTGGGACTACTATAATAGCATAATAAATAAAATATACTTAAAAATAAATCACTACGTATAAACTAGGACAATAGGAAATTAAAAGGTGTAAAGAAGTTGATTTGTCCTAGGTATTTCAGTGTGATTAGTTTGCTCAATGTCATAAAAAGTGACCAATATCACCAAATCTGAAATGTAAGTTCACAGGACCAAAGGTTTGGAAATGGAGGGGTTTGGTAAACTGAAAATCAATTGAATCTAAATGAAAATAGTAGAGCAGAGCTCCTAAAAATTTCCTTAAACTCTGGTCTTTTTTGAAACTTGTCTTTAGTCTTCTTATGTATGAATAAGATATTAGGCTTTATGATCTCAAATTCATTTCATGCTCTCTGAGTATCCATCTCCTGTACACCCTTTTCACTTGGGTTAAGGTAAGGGAAGAAACAGCCCTTCCCTCATGCCCCTGCCCTCCATGAAGTCCAATAAATATATCTACAAACTCCTCTCATTCTCAACTTTTCAATCTATCTATTTTAGACACTTGAGTGGGATAATGCTGTACTGATAGTTCAGTTGGTATTTTAATTTCTTAGAATGTCTTCTATATGTGGCCTGTCACCTAGATCATTATTGAAGTTTACACATTAAATACCCTTCTATTCTAGGGTACCTTATGTACACTGTGACAATGATTCTCAAATGTTCATCTACATAACCATCAAGCTGAATAATTGTCTGTTCAAAATGACTGTGCCCTAATCCAAGAAACCTGGGAATGTTCCCTTGTATGTTAAAAGGGATTTTGCAAATGTAATTAAAGTCATGATCTTGAGATGGAGAAGTTCTGTATTCTCCAGATAGGCCCTATGTAATCACAGTGTCTTTAAAAGTAGGAGACAAAAGATCAGGGAGAAAGTAGATGTGACAACAGAAACAAAAAGTAGGAGTGATGAAAAGAAAGTATGAGTGAGGCACTGGTCTCCAGGAGCTGAAAAAAGCAAGTACACAGGTTCTCTGCTTGACCCTAATGAAGACTCTGATATCTAGATTATAGCCCAGTGAAACTGGTTCTGGAACAGTATGAGAACACCTTTGAGATATTTTAAGCCATTATATTTGTAGTAACTTACTGTATAAAACTAATATTCATCCAGAAATGGTAAATATAAACTACAAATTAGCAGTTGCAGAGATTCTGAGCTGTTCAGGAGTCTTCAGTTCCTAATAAGCACCTTGGGGATGGTGATGCTGTTGGTTGTGAAATACATTTAAGAAATATTGTAAAGACCTCACTGATTTCACTTAGCCTCATGCTCTCCAGATCCATCCATGCTATCACAAAGGGTAGGAGCTCCTTCTTTATTTCTGCTATGACTATACTATTCCGTTGTGTAAATGTACCACAGTTTTTTGATCCACCTAGTCACTGATGGGCAAGTAGATTGCTTTCAGCATTTGGCTATTGTAAATTGTGCTGCTAGGAACATTGGGGTGCATAGATTCTTTTGAACTGGTATTTCAGGATTCTTAGGGTATAAACCCAACAGTGGAATTGCCAGGTCAAAATGCATTTCCATTTTTAGTTTTCTGAGGGAATTCCATACTACTTTTCACAGTGGCTGCACCAGTCTGCATTCCCACTAACAGTGCACTAAGGTTCCCTTTTCAGCACAACCTTCCCAGCACTTGTCATTGATGATGGCCATTCTGACCAGTGTGAAGTGTTATCTCATTGTGGTTTTAATTTGAATCTATCTGATGGCTAGTGATGCTGAGCATCCTTTCATATGTCTCTGGGCCTTCTATATGCCTTCCTTGGAGAAATGTCTGTTCAGGTCTTTTGCCCATTTTTAAATTGGGTTGTTTGTCTTCCTGGAATGGATCCCTGTGAGTTATTTATGTATTTTGGAGATCAATCCTTGTATGAGTTATCACTGGCAAATATGTTTTCCCATATGTTTGGTTCCCTTTTCATTTTAATGCTGTTTTCTTTAGCCATGGAGACGCTTTTTATTTTTATGAAGTTCTATTTGTTTATTATATCATTTTTGTTCCTTATTCTAGTGAAATAAGCCAGGTGGTGAAAGAAAAGTACCATATGATCTCACCTATAAGTGAAACCTAATCAACAAAACAAACAAGCAAGCAAAATATAATCAGAGACATTTAAATAGAGAACAAATTGACAGCAACTAGAGGGAAAGGGGAAGTGATAACAAGGGAATAAGGGGAAGGGTCTTCAAGGAACACATATGCAGGACACATAGACAAAGCCAAATGGGGGTAGGATCAAGGGTGGGAGGTAGGTAGGGTGAGACCAGGGGGAGTGGTGGGGTGAAAATGTAGACAACTGTACTTGAACAACAATAAAAAAATAAATTAAAACCATAAAATAAAGTCTTTTAAAAAAGAAATATTGTAAAGTCATATAAAATGTCTAGTGTTTTTTTCATTATGAACTAAGAGAACTCAGTTTAATTTTTTTCACTCAGCAATTTATTTATAATACTGACTTGACACTTACGATGAAATGGTGTTTTAGATGATATTTTATATATGCTTCCAAAAATGGCAATTACAGAACTTAAAATTATTTTACATAGCTTTGCTCTTAGTACCAACAAATTTAAAATGGAAAATACTTTTTCCCTCTAGGTGAAGATATTGTAATTTGATAGGGGGCCACATACTGAACCAGACAAGCTCAGGGGAGGCCTGCATGGCAGCTTTACAAACTCAGAGACCAAAGTAACTGCATATGATTGTCTGAAATTAAAACTTTCTGACTAAAAGCACTTCATGATAGATAGTCATGTCCCAGCATGGTATTTTTTTCTAACAAAAGATAATCTTCCCTTTAACTGAGTCTGTCTGTTGTCTTTTTGCATCCAAGATAACATACCTGATAATATATCTTTGGAATATCAAAGTAATTTTCTTTCAGAGAACAACCACCTCACCAGAGCAGAGACTATAATTCCCCTCATTATTATTGTTATGGTGTTAATTGTTGTCTGTTTAACTAACCTATCCTTAGGCCTCTTCCTTTGATTGTAATATATAAAATAAGGTACATAACTGCCATTCTCTGAAGAATTTTCTTTGTTGAGATTTTGTTTCCAAGCAATTGTCTTAAGTTTGGCTCAAATAAACTCATACAAATTCTTACAAGTTTGAATGGGAAGGGTTTACAAATATAAAGAACACATGGACAAAAACTAGGTGGGGTGGAAATGGGAGGAAGGTGGGGAGGAATGAGTGGGTGGGCTGGGATGGGAGTAAAGGACAGAAAACTGTACTTGAACAACTATTAAAATAAAACAAACAAACAAATAAATAAATCATTCTTACAAGTTTGAACATTTCTTACATTGACAGTGCTAAATGTTTTAGCAGACTAATTCTTCTCAATCTCATTTGGGAAAAAGGAGAAGGAGGCCAACTGTATATACTTTCAGTAATTCCTAAATCTAATTTCATACTAGTGTATGCCACCAGGTATAGTTAAACAGCTATTTTTTTTTCTTTCATGAACTTTCCCCATGTGTTTCTCCAAGTGACTTTGCCTTCTTTTACTAGGCTTTTTGTCAAATATATGTACATTTTAAAAAGTTTCTAGTTCAATAATGATAATTGTGGACAGCTCCAGAACAGCTCCAGAATGGCCCTATATGGAATAGGAACTTTCAAAATCTCATGATGAGTTCTCTGAGGTCCTCCTCGGTGCCAAATGCTTTATTTGGAACAATAAGGAAGCAAAGGGAATTGGCAATGTTGAGCCTAATGGGGTGGGGAGCATAAGCCTATTGCTTCACTAGGAAGTTACAGCTTCACACACTTTAGGGAATCACAGTATTGCCCTGCCAAAGATTAACACTCCTCCCTTTTCCCCTTCATTACCAAATTGTTCAGGGGAACAAGGGGGGTAAGCACATGCTCATTAAAAGTCAGAATGGCTCAGGGGAGGTGCTTTACCATAGAGGCCTATCAGCCTAACTATGGGATGGACCCATCAGAAGCTCACAAAAGCTTGGGAAGTTGATTGGTTATTTTGAAAAAACTCCTGGTCCTTTCCAAGATAATATACCACCCAGGGGAACAAAGAAGTGCCCTTTCTCTCTCTCTCTGTGACCTCTACTAGCTCACTCTCTCTATGGCCATGTAACCTTAGCAACTGCATAACCAACTGCCTTGTGGACTCCAGACCCAGGATCCAGGTGGGAGCATGGGTACGGCAGTGCAACTGGCAACAACACTAAGCTACCTGGATGGGGACCGAGACTACTTAGCAAACACCTATAGGCTTCAAAGGACCAAGCTTTAATATGAAATAGGAACTCTGGACACTGCCCTTTGTTTTTGCCTTGCTGAATACATGGTTGGGCTCTTTTTTTAAAAAAATTTATTTTAATCATTGTTCAAGTACAGTTTTCTCCCCTTTACTCCCAATCCAGCCCACCCATCCCTCCCTCCCAACTTCCCTCCCATTACCACACTCCCCTAGTTTTTATCCATGTGTCTTTTAACTTTGTTCCTGTGAACATGGTTGGGCTCTTTCACAGCAGGACAGAGATAAACTCTGGACAGCCTTTTGTGTTCACTTCAACTTTAATAAACCTTACCACAAGACCACACCTCCTATATGTGTGTGTCCCTGGAATTCTTTTCTTGCACACCCACGAAAGAGCAGGACTACATTAAAATGCTTCATTTTTGTATTGCAGAGACAAAGTGCATAAGAATAAGAATAAAATGGATAGTCGTCTTGGAGGAGTCTTTCTGAAAAAAGATTTTTTTACTACTTGTATTTCCAAGGGCATTGAGACAGAGTCCCACATATCCTTTTATTGGCCTGTCACTTTATTCTCTTAGAGAAATCTTCCATATTCATGCCATCACCTCACCTTTCATCACACACATATAAACAATTAAAGTCAAGATACAGATAATTCCTAACAAAAATGAAGTATTGGCTTCCATACCTTGGATTCTAGATCAATGTTACCAGGACCCCATATATATGTTTTCCTTGAACAACTGTTTTGAAGAAGTTTGGATTAGAGACATATAACTTAAGCAACCTTCTATCTTTTATAACACCCAGAAAGGACTGGTAGATGACCAGTCACCAACATCAACCTGAGGTATAGGAAATACTGGTGAACACTTAGAATTCTCAGACTGGATCTATCAGTATCATCCTTTAGCCTCTGCTCTATTTTGTTCAAATCTCTAATTCATGCTACATCACACTTGTCCGTGTGTGCTTTTACTTAGAATAAGATCTTGAAAGGCAATTCATTTCCAACTTTTTCTCATCAGTACTTTAGTGCCAGAGTGGGTCTGCAGTAATTGTTAATGCCCTTATTTACTTTCAGGGGCCTAGGAGAGAAATCTTTATGTTGTTACACACAGGATGTGTTATGGCTTTATTTAAGGGAGTAAAGATTATTTTTCTGTTCAGAAATTAGCCAGAAGTATTTTTAAAAAGGTGTTGCTTATAATCTGCATCCATATCCAAATTTTTCCTTATTAATACAGAAACTCAACACAGAGACTAGAAATGCAGAATAGAGAGAGAACTAAAGAACCAAGCAGGTGATCATAAGATAAACATAAAAATGCAAGCAGTGAAAAACTTTAGAGCATGATGAAAAATGTAAGGTTCCATAGAAGTCAGTGAAGGGAGACTTACTTTGAAAATAAATTTTGTGTGTTTAAATATGCAAAGACCAATCACTTTTTCAGAGAGCAGTAAATTCTAATTCATGGTTGTCTTTTTCCTAAGTTAAATGAGATGAGGCAAACAGAAAGGTGCACTCAGAGGAGGTTCAGCAGAACTCATCCACATGATACACATCAATTAAAAGGACTGATTCCTGCTGAAAGTACTATTCTGGGTGGAGAATGCTTCTCTTTCTTCTGCCAATCTCCCAGACTCTCTTTATCTCTTGATCAAATCCTCTCCAGGGCAAAGACAGAACTATTCTGATGGATCAGAATTCAGACAATTCTTTGGATTCCTTGAGAGTCCCTGACCTCATGATAAGAATTGGGCTCTATTCTTCTGCTTTTCACACCTGGTGCTCAGGTACAAAGGGCACTTTTGGTTTTCTGTCACTTTTTGAAGAGCACAGCTAGTAAGTGTCTCAAAATTAACAAGGGAATACTCTCCTGCTGTATCTCTGACCTCTCCCAAATTTGTGTGTAAACTGAGCCAGCCAGGCTCTCTGTAGGCAACAGTTTTTAAACTTGTTATTGTTCTTTTAATCAGCTCAGGTATTTATAAGCATTCTGGCTTCTGGATTTAGACTTGGGGAGGAAGTAAAAAGCCCCACATTATCCTAAGACCTAAGATTTTTAACATAAATTAATAAACTAACAAAAGCCATTTTCCTCTGAATTAACTATATTTTTCTTTACTTTTTCACAGCCTTATTGACATATAGTTGACATCATGTAAGTTTAAGGTGTACAGTGGATATATATATATATATATATATATATATATGCTATTACTACAATAATAACACATCCATAACCTCATGTAACTGTATCTTTTTTGTGTTTATGGTGAGAACATTGAAGTCTACTCTTTTAACAAATTTCAAGTATATGATAATAATTGTTGTGAACTATAGTCACCATGTTGAATAATAGATCCCAGAATTTATCTTATAACTGGAAATTAATACTCTTTGACCAGTATCTCCCTACTTCCCTTACCCCTCAGCCTTCAGTCCCTAGCAACTACCATTCTACTCTCTGTTTTCCTGAGATTTTTTAAATATTTCATATAAATGGCATTATACAATATTTGTTTTTTATCTTACTACTTTTAGCATAATGTCCTCAAGTTTCATCCATGCTGCTGTAATGGCAGAGGTTTTTTTCTTTCTTTTTTTTTGTTTGAATAACACCTCAATGAATATGGAGGTGCAAGTGTATTTTTTTCTAGATGGCCATTTTGTTTTTTAAGATGTATATCCAGAAGTGGAATTGCTGGGTCATAAGGTAGTACTATTTTTAATTTTTTGAGAAAACTTTGTACTATTTTCCAAGTGGTTGCACCAATTTACAATCCCACCAACAGTACACAAGAGATCTCTCTTCTTCACATTTTCACCAGCATTTACCTCTTAGCCTTTTAATAAAAGCCATTCTAAGACTTATTAAGTAATATCTCACTGTGGTTTTTATTTGCATTTCCCTGATTATTACTAATGTTGAGCACCTTTGTATGTACCTGTTGGCCATTTGTATAATTATTTTTTCAAAAAATCATTCATATCCTGTGCTCACTTTAAAATTAGATTATTTGTTTTTGTCTGTTACACTGTGGAGCTAGTTTCTTATATATTTTAGATATTAACCCCTTATCTATGACTTGTAAAGATTTTCTTCTATTTCATAGCTTGCCTCTTCATTCCACTGATTATTTTTTTTGCTCTGCAGAAGTTTTTTAATTTAATGTAGTCTGCCATATTTATTTTTGCCTTTGTTGCTTGTGCTTTTGGTGCCATATCTAATAATTTGCCAAGACAAAAGTCAAGAACATTTATCCTATATTTTCCTTTAGAAGTTTTATGGTTTTAGGCCTTGCGTGTAAGTCTTTAATTCATCTTGAGTAAATTATTTTATGAGTGTTGTAAATTGGGGATCCAATTTCATTTTTGTGCCTATAAATATCCAGTTTTTCCAATATAGTATTAAAAAGATTATTTTCTCCATTGAATATTTTTGGTTGTCTTCTCAAATACTAGTTGGCTCTATATGCATGGATTTATATGATCCTTTAAAGTACTGCTAAATTCAGTTTTCTGGAATTTTGTTGAGATAATTTGTACCTGTATTTATTGGGGATATTGGCTTATAATTTTCTTCTCTTGTGGTGTCCTTTTCTGGCTTTGGTACTTAGGAAATACCAAAAGTGAGTTTGGTATTTGCTTGTAAAGTGAGTTTTGAAGTGTTCTCTCCACTTTAATATTTTGAAATAGTTTGAGAAGTATTTGATTAATTTTACTTTAAATGTATGGTAGAATTTCCTAGTGAAACCACATGGTCTTGGGCTTTTCTCTGTCTGGGTGTTTTATTTTCTGTATTCTTAATGTTCTCACATTTGACTGCTCTTTCCAGGGTTAGATAAATTCAGAGATAGTGAGCAATTTATCCAGGGGTGCACCTTTCATATGCAAGCTAACAAATCCAGAGGTTATAAACTTTGATTCTCAATTTCTTTATTGGGACCTCACATTCTAGGGCAATATTCCCCTCCCCTAATTACCCCAGGGCCAAGTATCATGCAACTAGAGACAATCTTAATGCCCTAGAGCATGCTGAAATTATTCAAACTAACCAGTCCTAATCCTGTTTAGCCTGCCTGGCCTTGCCTTCCCCAGGCAAACCACAATAAAGTCTCCTGACCACATTTTGCCTTTGCTTCCCGTCACTTCTGATCTACCCTGGTGCTTCCCTGTAAGCTCTGCATGGTGTCGCATACTCCTCGTTTTGAAAATTGTGAGAAATAGCTTATATTTTTACTGGCAATATCTCCTGATATGTTGGCTTTTTTTATACCTGAATATACAGAACTTTCATTTCAAATCATATTTACATTTATTGGAAGAATTTCTCCTATTGTAGAAGCTTATAATGCCATTTATTCTCTTTCTCAATTTTCTTGCAGTTTAAAGTTACCATGAGATCTAGTTCTGGTCAATAAAAGATAAAAAGTATTTTACAAGGCTTCTGAAAATGATATTTCTCTAAAATAACAGTAAAAAAATGCTTGAAGATAGCTCTGCTTTTTTTAGGCTTTAATCTTTGGGCCAATTGTGTTAGTGTGTAATATTTGGAGGTGCCATTGTTATCCTGCAACCACGAAGGCACACATCTCAGAATGAAACCACATCTCAAAATACATTGAGGATCATGGCAGAGGCAGAAGGAAAACTGCCTACATTCCAGAAGACAGTGTTGAGCCTCTATACCTCTGTACCCACCTAATTATAGCCTTACTCTAGATGGCTTCTTGTGTAGATAGTAGATAGTAAAAGTCCTTACCATTGAAGCACTTTTTAGTAGCTTATTCTACAATTTGTATAGAATTACATCCTAAATGGTACATTCTACTTTTCAGGGATATTGCGGAGCTCTTCCCAAGATAATTAAAATAATATTTATTTCTTAATTGGATTCTAATATTTCTGTGCTTTTTCTCCATGAAACAAAACCTTGGAATCTCTAGAAGAAAAAGTTGTACAAATAATCCTTAATATGTAATATGATATTCTCATTGTCCACAACAAAACTTTTTATAAATTTTTAAGAGGAAGAATTAGAAAATTATAACGTTGCAAAGAAAAATATTCATAGTTTATTGTAGGTGACTACAATGAATTAACTTTATTGTTTAAGTATTTTTTAAAGATTTTATTTATTTATTTGTAGAGAGAGGAAGGGAGGGAGAAAAAGAGAGAGAGAAACATCAGTGTGTGGTTGCCTCTCACATGGCCCCCACTGGGGACCTGGCCCACAACCCAGGCATGTGCCTTGACTGGGAATCAAACCTGTGACCCTTTGGTTCACAGCCTACGTTCAATCCACTGAGCAATGCCAGCCAGGGCGAGTTAACTTTGTAATACTATATAAAGTTCTGTTTATATTTAGTGTTTTACAAGAATCAATAAATAAACTTATAAGTTAAAAATGCCTCAAGCAAATGCAAAACTTAGAGATATGGATTAGAGAAGTAGTTATTGCATGGTAGTTAAAACTAAAGTCCCTGGAGGGAGATCACCTGAGTTTATAATTGTGAGTGAACATCTTATTGTGTGCATGAGAACAGGAAGTGACAATTCAAGTTGCCTCAGTTTTCTCATTTTTAAATGGGATGATGATACTAGTAGTTAGAGAGTGTGTGTGTGTATAGGGCGGTGTTGAAAGCATAGTAAGTGATGAAAGTATTAACTGATATAATTAACAGCTGTATTTTTACCTGCTCTTATTTCATCTAGTTTTTACAAAGATAAATAAGCCCCTTCAAGAAATGTTTCAGAACATACACACACACACACACACACACATAATCTCAGATAGTTTTCTCTATTACTTTAATCCTTTGTATGTTGTTTATGCTAACTTGCTCTTTTACTTCATAGCCTAATTTTTCAAGAAGGAATATTGATAGCAGCCCCAGAAGCTCAATAATTTGAGTAGATAGTGTTTTTCTTTATTGGTTTTATTTAAATGTCAAAATATTCTTTGCACTGAATTCCAGTTCAGGGAATAATAAAAAACTAAAGCTTGGTGAAGTGGTAGAATACACCAAAACCAGACCCCTGGGAATCACTGCTGCACACTTTCAGCAAATTTCCTTACAATAAAACCAACCTCTAAGTCACTCTCCTTTCATATATTATATTACCTTAGAGAACCCATATGATATAGCCATTCCCATTACTATATCTCTGCTATACATTAATTACTATGCAAGGTATTTGATCTGAATTAGTCGATCTTAGGAAAAACTCCTGTGGTACATGAGATTCACGGGCATCTGGAGCATCTAGCCAGTTGTCCAATATCATAGAGCTAGGAGGTGGTAGAGCCAGGATGAGAACAAGAGTCTGCCTTTGCCCTCAATATTTGTCCCCCATAAAACTCAACTAATTTCCATAGGGTAAAATATTCCTAAAATGATATTTTAAATTTTTATTTGCCGGTAAAATACACATGACATAAAATTTACCACTCACTAGTGACATTTAGTAAATTTACAATTCCATGCAGCCATCACACCTAGTGCAAGAAAATTGCATCATCTCAGAAGGAAACCTGATGCTCATTAAGCAGTCATTCCCCATTCCCCCTGCTCTCATTCATAATGACCATTGATCCTTCTTCTGTCACTAAGAATGTTCCTATTCTGCATATTTCATATAAATGCAATTGTACAATTATTTAATTGTCTTTTATATTAGAATTTATTTGAAATAGAAAGCATATGAGCAAATTATTAAAATCTAAGCTTATAATGGGAAAATTTTGATAGCTTAATAAAAGAATTTTAATCTTGGGACTTTTGCTTAATTTATGTCATAAAAACTATTGCCAAAAGAGCATGGGACTTGAAGCAAAGAAGTTTGAACCCAGGATCTATCTCAATTATTTTGACTTTGTGATGCTAGTGAAATAATTCAAGATAACATACTGGGTCTCTAGAGCAGTTTATATCATCTTGAGGTCCAGTCTTAGAATTTTCCTTCTTAAAAGGTTATGCTTTAGAAAGAAGTTTTAACTCAGGTAGCAGCAACTTGGTAGCACGATCCATATTGTCCAGAGAATCAAGAATAGTTTTATAAGTAATATTAAAGTTAAAAACAAAGAGGTGGTTAATTACATAATATGATTTGAAAGTCATCATAAAACCTAGTGCCAGCTCAAATATATTTCCAGTTAGAATGTCCACTGTATCAAAAAATTTGATTGTTTCAATATTTGTATCACAGCTCCAGGTCTGCATTCAAGTTCTGCCTTTCTTAGGAGGGATCAGCTGATGAGTCTCCTGTCTGACTGCTGAGCATCTCTGTCTAAACATCCTGGCTGAAACCAGATCAAGTCATTTTGTGTTGCCCACTGGACCTGGTTTGCACTATTATTTTTCACAGTGGTCAGTTTTAAAACCAACATCTCAGCTTCCCACTACTCTGGTCTCATCTATTCTGCTTTTCCTTCTTTGTTTACTGTGGCTGATGCTGCAGAGACTATAGCAAAGCCCATAAGTGCCTGCGATGTGGCACCTGGAGTTCATTATAATTTCTGGCCCTCCACATAAAAACTTGGTGACTGTGAGCAAGTTTCCTTACCTCACCTCTCTAAATTCCTGTTTCCTTTCTTGTACAGTTGGAAAAGAAGGAGATTTTGTTGTCACACAGTTCTGGAAAGATGTAATCCAACTTACAAAGATGTGCAACAAAATGGTCAGTTTAACAGGGATTTTGGATATCCAGGCAAGATTGACTGAGCTGGTTAAGATTCCATGACTGCAGACCTCACTGTTCTAGAATAAACCTGCCATGGTCTTCAGGACTCCACTGTGTACTGCCCTTGCTGGATCACTCATGGACATCAATTCTGACTTCTACATGGTCCTGAAAATGCCTGGCCTACTGCTATCCCCATCTTACAGGGGGAGACACTGGTCTCAGTTAGATACATAAATAGTTAATAAAGCATGGATAGTACCTCAGGCTTTTGAATTCCAAAGCTGATGTTCTTTAAAAAGCCACTTTGCATTATATTGAATTCCTCAACAACATCCAAAAATAAGTCACCTGTGCAGCAGGACATGTCTGTTTCATTCATTACTGTGTTCACTTTAATTGTGGTGATATTAATGTAGGAAAGGAGTGACAGCTTTCATAATTATAATTTGAATAACCCCCAGGTCAGCTTTTATTGTTGCTTGGACATGGGTGAGGGTTGTAGATGGAATATTTAAGTTGAATGTCATTCCCAATACTTAATAGAATACAATTAAGATTTTATTGATTAATTAATGTTTATATGAAACGTTCTACTTTTCTAAAGGCCAGTAATGCACCTCACTGTTTTGTAAATGTTAACATATTCTGATGATTTTAATAGCATCATACTTGCTGCCTAGACTATTTGAATTATTTGTGATTACCACATTTTCAAACTCAAAGCAGCAATCTTTCAAAGTAAAAATGATATTTAAATAACCTAAAATATGTGTTACAGAGAATATTTTAGATACCCATCATTTATGCTTATAGATGTTAGCACCTCCCTGTATAGAAGCTCATTTACAAATGCATTTTTTAAAATTATTATTTTTTATTTTAATTGTTGTTCAAGTTTTCTGTCTTTTACTCCCATCACAGCCCACCTTCCCAGTCCTCCCCACCTCCATCTCATTTCTACCCCCCTAGTTTCTGTCCATGTGTCCTTTATACTCATTCCCATAAATTCTTCCCCTTTTCCCCTGAAATTCCCTCCCCTTCTCCCCTTTGGTCACTGTCAGCCTGTTCTCTATTTCAGTGTCTTTGGTTATATTTTGCTTGTTTGTTTTTTTTCTTAATTTTTTTAAATAATTATTTTATTGTTCAATTACAGTTGTCTGCATTTTCTCCCTCCCCCCCACCCCCCACACCTCAGCCAAATCCATCTCCCTCCCTTGCTTCCACCCTCCCCCTTGGTTTTGTCCCTGTGTCCTTTACAGTCATTCCTGAAAACCCTTCCCCCCCATTATCCCCTCCCACCTCCCCTCTGGTTACTGTCAGATTGTTCGTACTTTTAGTATATCTAGTTATATTTTGCTTGTCTTTTTTCTTTTGTTGCTTATGTTCCAGTTAAAGGTGAGATCATATGGTATTTGTCCCTCACCACCTAGCTTATTTCACTTAGCATAATGCTCTCCAGTTCCATCCATGCTGTCGCAAAGAGTAGGAGCTCCTTCTTTCTCTCTGCTGCATAGTATTTCATTGTGTAAATCACCAACTTACACCATACACAAAAATAAATTCAAGGTGGATGAAAAACTTAAATATAAGTTGTGACACCATAAAAATCCTAGAGGAAAACATCAGCAGGAAAATCTCAGACATTCCATGCAGCAACATGTTCATTGATATGTCCACTAAAACAAGGGACATAATAGAAAGAATAAACAAATGGGACCTCATCAAATTTAAAAGCATCTGCATGGTTACAGAAAACAGCATTAAAATGAAAAGAGAACCAATTATATGGGAATACAGATTTGCCAATGATACCTTGGACAAGGGTTTGATCTCTAAAATAGATAAAGAACTCACAGGACTCTACTCCAGGAAGACAAAAACAAACAAACAAACAAACAAACAAACAATTAAAAAATGGACAAAAGACTTAAACAGACAGTTCTCCAAGGAGGACATACAGAGGGCCCAGAGACATATGAAAAGATGCTCAGTATTGCTAGCTATCAGAGAGGTGAAAATTAAAACCACAATGAGATACCACTTCACACGGGTGAGAATGGCCATCATAAACAAATCAACAAACAAGTGTTGGAGAGGATGCAGAAAAAAGGGAACCCTAGTGCACTGTTAGTGGGAATACAGACTGGTGTAGCCACTGTGAAAAACAATATGGAATTTCCTCAGAAAACTAAAAATGAAAGTGCCTTTTGACTCAGCAATTCTACTGCTGGGATTATATCCTAGGAACCCTGAACCATTCCAAAAGAACCTATGCACCCCAATGTTCATAGCAGCACAATTTACAATAGCCAAGTAATGGAAACAACCTAAGTGCCTGTTAGTAAATAAATGGTACATATGTATTAATGGTGACAAAGAAGGCATGGATTAAAAGGGAGACCCTGAAAGCAATGAAGATCCTTAGAACATCTCAGCAATTTAGGATCAAATGTATTGCTTGTTAGACCAAGTATATCTAACAAGTAGTATTTGGTAAAACCCTCTCTCCAGTGTTGCTTAGCAACTGTTTCTTATCTCTATCTGTTTCTCTGAAATGAGCTGAGCTGAGACAAAGATACTCAGACACTCAGCGCTTGATGAAAAGAGGTTAACTGGATGAAATTAGGAACAGGTAAAAATAAATTAAGCAAGTTTGTTGAGCCAATGCCTAGCTGTACTGGACCAATGCTATCATAAATGCAAAGAGAACCAAAAGCAGATATGTATTGTTTGGGGGTAAAAGAATGAAATATCTCTGATATATATAGATCTGACATTGTACTCTGAAGGGAATTAAATTACTGATGATTTGGAAATATTTTCTAGTTGTATTCAAAATAAATATTGTTTATTATGAAAAAGTATTTTGTAGCTGCATACATATGTGTGAAAAATAATATTCCCTATTATCTGTGTGTCAGGCACTGCATCATATCCTGTTCAAATTTCACAGTAACCTCATAAGGTAGTTTAGTTATCCTCATCTTATATACCACAATGCCAAATAACTTTGACAAGATTAAGTAACTTGCCTGAGATAATTCAATGTGTCTAAACTGCAAAATATGGCCTTATTAGAACTTTCTGATAATAATAATAGCAAAATTCCTGGGTCATCCAGTTGAAACTGAATATTTGAAGGTGAGACTAAGGTATTTGTAGTTAATTAGTCAGGATTTTCCTCCAGAAAAACAGAAGCATGCAGATACTTCTTTATATAAAAGATTCCTGTATCTATATAAGATACCTATATATATATATATAAATAATTATTGTATATAGAAAAAATTCCTCTATGTACATAGAAGATTCTTATGTGTATATTAAAAATCCCAGTGTGTGTGTATTCTTATGTATACATAAAATTCTTGTGTGTGTGTGAATCTAGTCCCTGTATATACATAAAAGAATCTTATACATCCATAAAAGAATAGATTCCTATATCTATATTATGCTTGCACATATATATCTTGTGTACGGATAGAAAAGATAGATAGATGGATTTATTATCAGGATTTACTCACTCAATTATGGAAGCTGACAAGTCCCAAGATCTGCACTCAGCAATATGCAGACTCAGAGAAACACTGATTTAATTTCCAGTCTAAAGTCAGCAGGCTCAAGATCCAAGAAGACCTGTTGTTTCCATTAATGTCAGAAGGCACAAAAAAAGCATGACACTCCAGCTCAAAGCAATCAGGCAGGAGGAGTTTCACCTTACTGATGGGAAGGTCGCCATTTTTGTTGTATTCAGACCATCAGCTGACTGGACAGGGCCCACCCACATTAGATTGGCAGTATGGTTTATACAGCCTACTGACTCAAATATTACTCTCCTCCAGAAACACCCTCACAGACACACCCAGAACAATTGATCAAGTATCTGGCCAACTCATTGCCCAATCTAATTGACAGAAAGCTAACCATCACACATAGTTTTGGAGATCTGTCCAGGTAATTCAGGTGCAAAACAGCATGGAAATTCTGGAATACCCTTAACAATGTATTCAATAATTCTTATAAGTACCGCGCACTAACCGATTGCACCACTGGAGCTCCAGTATTCAATAATTCTTAAATTTGGTTGTATATTGAAATCTCTTGTAGAGCTTCAAAATTACTAATGCCTGTATCCTACCTTTATAAAGTTTGATTTAATTGGTCTGATTCTAATGTGTGTCTAGGGCTGAGACTGAGGCTAGAGTGTTTGTTCTGAAATGTGGCTGGTTACCTTTATTTCCAGCTACCAGGCAGTGGGGCCTTTCTTGCTTTCTCAGATGGCATGCCATTGCTCACCCCATACTGAAAAGTGGCCAGGGATCAAATTACATCTTGAACTTTTAAATATTAAAATGTACACAAAGACAAATCTATTATATCTTGTGGCCATCTCCATTCCAATGCTGGGGGAAAAAGTTTTTCCCAAAGGGTTTCAGACCTAATTCCCTGTTGCATACATAGACAAGATATGTGCATCTTTGCCCTTCAAGCCTATACCTTATGAGTCATTGATGACATTCACACACCTAGGAAATTGCTGCTCCAGAGAAATTCAGGAATGTGGTATTTTACAGGTTTTGCACATTAGCACACTTGCTGAATGAGTAATTGCACGCTGTGTCTTTTGCTGGTACTTCTTTATACATTTGCAGCTGCTGTGTTGAAAGAGGCTATGTTTGGACACAGAAAGGGAAAATGGTTCAATGGCATCTGGACCCCACCTATCCTCAAGAAATCTTAGCAGGAAAAAATGTCAATGCTTTGTGGATGATATGTGTTCAACAATTGTGCATTACTGACATCAATCCTTGCTCTTGAGTTCTCCCATGTGACAACCACAGTCCAACACTGTGAAAAGGTTCAAGGTGTGAGATGAATCTCTGCTCTCACAGTAATATGCAAAGCAGCACAAATAGGTCCATGTGAAGCAAGTAGAGAAAGGGACATAGTGGGAGTCATAAGAAGGTAGAAAAATACTAGACATAAGTGAAAGATATTTGGAGAGCTTGAACTGGGTCTTTTTTAAAAGTGGGAATCAGGATATGCTATTGTCACTAAATTCTAATGTAATTACATTGTGCTCAGAGCTCATGTTATGAAATATTCCAATAATTTTATGATTGGTTGAGATTTAAAGTCCAAATATATAATCTATCTTAGTGGAGATTACAGTCAAATTGAAATAAATTTACATTAGACATGTGTAATATTGTATGAAGGCTGATTATACCAATTTTCTTAACAATGTTGTTCAAATCTTCTATATCCTTATTGTTTTTCTCTTGTTTTTATTGGTTATTGAGAGATAGATATTAAATGTAACCTAGGGTCCAGTGTCCCACCTCATACCAATTAAACCAGAATCACTAGAAGTGTAATCCTGTTGGTAATTTGAATGTGTCAGCAGGGTTGAGAACTACCATTCTAGAGAAAAATAGAATTCTTGTTGACATTATTTGTTGACATAAATTACTTCTATAATTATGTCAGGTGATTAAATATGTACAAAATAGAGATTTAAACTTTGCTTGTAACTTAATAGTTCTTATAGGACTACAAAATCAAAACAAATATAAGAATTTATACAAAAACACAAAACCGATATTCAAATTAGCAAAATTAATTTAATGTCTTATGATTATGTTGTGCTAAAACAGCACTGCCTCTCCTCATTTTTTTAAATTCTTATTTCTTCACTTTTTTCTGGTTGTATGTTTTTTTCTTCCTTCTGGTCCACTCCGTTGATGTGAGACACAGCTTTCATTCCATCACTATTGGTTCCCTGTGTATTTTTCCTCATTTCACTTATTGTAGCTTTCATTTTTTCATATAATTTGTGACTAAAATCAACCAATTCTGTGAACATCCTGATCACTAGTGCTTTGAACTGTGCATCTGATAGGTTGGCTATCTCCCAGTCACTTAAAAGTACTGTTGTGGAGCTTTCACTTCTGTTTGAGCCATCTTTTTTTTTCCCCCTTTGGTCTGGTCTTGCTTGTTAGGAACCTCCAGGACATCTTTAAATGATCCAACATCTGAATTATAGGGGTACCAGAAGGAGAAGAGGAAGAGCAACAAGTGGAAACCTTATTTGAACAAATAATAAAGGAGAACTTCCCCATGCTGGTAAAGGAAATAGACTTCCAGAAAGTCCAGGAAGCTCAGAGAGTCCCAAAGAAGTTGGACTCAAGAAGGAACACACCATGGCCCATCATAATTACATTAACCAAGGTAAAAATGAAGGAGAGAATCCGAGAATAAGCAAGAGATAAGGAGACAGTAACTTACAAAGCGGTTCCCATCAGACTGTCAGGTAATTTCTTAAAAGAGACCTTACAGGCCAGAAAGGGCTGGAAAGAAGTATTGGAAGTCATGAAAGGCAAGGACCTACATCCAAGATTGCTCTATCCAGCAAAGCTTTCATTTAGAATGGAAGGGCAGATAAAGTGCTTCTTAGATAAGGTCAAGTTAAAAGACTTCATCTTCACCAAGCCCTTATTTTATGAAATGTTAAAGGGACTTATGTAAGAAAAAGAAGATAAAAAGAAACATGTACAGTAAAATGACCGCAAACTCACAATTATTAACAACCACACCTAAAACAAAAACAAAAATAAACTAAGCAAACAACTAGAACAGGAAGAGAACCACTGAATTGGAGATCACATGGAGGGTTAGCAACAGGGGAGTGGAAAGAGGAGAGAAGGGGAAAAGGTACGGAGAATAAGTAGCATAGATGGTAGGTAGAGAATGGACAGGGGAGGGCAAGTATAGTGTGGGAAATGTAGAAGCTAAAGAAATTATGACACATGAACTAAAGGGGGGAATGTGGGTGGGAGAGGGTGTGCAGGGTGGCGGAAAATGAAGGAGGGAAATGGGACAACTGTAATAGCATAATCAATAAAATATATTTTAAAAACAATAAAACAGTATTGCCAGTGCTGGTTTTACTATTGAAAAGTTGTAGACTCAGTTTCAGTTCTATATTTAATCTGTTTCTATATTTTGACTTCAATAATGCTAATGAAAAAATCTATTTTCCTATAAGCACTTTGTACTAAGTTGTATTATTAAAGAATTACCAGCTGGTTAAAAATGATCAGTCTTCATCTTTAACCAAAATTCTGCCATCAAGCAATACTTTCAGGCTAATATTAATGAAAACTAAGTTCAAATCATAGTATTTGATCTCTTTTCTAGATTATGACATATTTTTGGTGTCCTCTAATTGTTTTGTAGAAAAGTAAGTGTATTCTTTTTTTTTTAAATTTTATTTATTTATTTTTAGAGAGGGAAGTGGGGTGGGGAGAGAGAGAGGGAGAGAGAGAAACATCAATGTGGGGTTGCTGGGGGACATGGCCTGCCATCTAGGCATGTGCCCTGACTGGGAATCGAACCTGCGATGCCTGGCTCGCAGCCCGCGCTCAATCCACTGAGCTACGCCAGCCAGGGCAGTGTATTCTTTATTAAAACCAAAAACATCATGGATACTGGCCCAGCTGGTTGTACTTGAAGTAGATTCAGCTCCCCACTACCATTGGTCCTTTCCTTTGCTATTACATGCATGGTCACTGTGGTGCCTGAATAAAACTTCCAGAATACTGGCCAAAATGGAGTTCTGAGACTGGTGCTCAGTGGTCAGATGACACTTATCTCAAAATTCTTTACCTGAGTCAAATTTATAGTGTCTATAGCACTGAAAGTTTGTCACTCAAAATAGTCCCTAATTACTCCATTGTTCTGTAAGGCAAAAAGATAATATTTATAAGCAAGGATGTTGACCTTACTGGATGTCAAGCAACAAAGATGTCCAGTGAATAGAAAATTTGGTGCCATCATGCTTCTGTAAGTATATGTGCCAAGTATTTGAAGAGGCTTCACAAGTACTATGTACACCACTTAATAATTCTATAAACTTGCTTGGTCTAGTTGAAGATAAAGTTGATATTATAATGTTATTAAAAGCTGACATAATGTAATTATTTATGGAATGAGGAACATAAAACTGTTACATAGCTATTGCTGTAAAGCTTTGCTCCTGACAGGCAGGCAGAAAAGAAATGCAAAGGTAAAACGAGGCTGAAATTGCAAAATTATGAGTTGAAATCACATAAGGAGCACATAAGTTCTTATTGCTTTTGACTTTGGTGATATGGATGTCCCTCAGAAGCCTGGACACTTCATCATGGATCTAAACACCCACATGTAGCCCAGGTATCAATAAGTAAAAGTAAAATCTTAAGGACTGATACAGGGCCTCAAATCTTGAGCCAGGATTCTGTCCTGAGGTGGTCATAAAATTATCCTGAATATTGTATTGTACTACTAATCTTACAGTTTAAAAAAACAAAACAGTCAAAACTATTATGTATTTAGAATTGTCATGGAAATTACAGACCCCAATTTGAAAAGAAATTGCTTCACATTATCAATACTACATTAATTCAGACAATAAACCCAGTAAGCAATTACAGTGTTTTCCTCTGTGCTGGGCAAAGTGACAAGGGCTGGGACTATAGAATTAAATACTAGGTTTTGTTCACAAGGAGCAGCCATCATCTAAGATAAAAAATCATCTGTTCCCTAAAATTCTATAGTCAAGCAACATCACAGGAGCCAAAGTTTTGGAGAAGCACTATAACTTCTGAGGTTTGCTGAAGCAAAGCAGAGTGTCCATCCATATTTTTTACTTCAGTTACCACAAGAGTCTAAAAAGAGAACAACTAGAGCTCATGGCCACTCACTGTTGTTTGTGTAATATCTACTCTGAGATTCTCCTTGTGTTTCACTAGCTATTGTGAGGGGCTACTTGTTCACTCCTTATTTAAAACTAGAAAATGAGAACTGGTATTCTATGCTTCCGGTAGGTTTACTAGAGAAGAGTGTAATGTACGAGAGTCCCCTCAAGTTTTGTACACCATGGTCTTGTCTGCATTTGGCATTGATGATGTCTGACACTTGTCCTATTTCTCCAAGAGTCACTGAGTTCCAGTAGACTTGCTGAGGTAGATTTTAATGAGACAAGCTGCTTTTTCCCTCTTTATTAAAAATTTTCCAACTGGCCCTAACATGATAGCAGTGCTGCTCTTTGGTGCCTGAAAAGGTTTATGAGATAAAGGACAGTATAGGACAGAAAATATAGTTTTTTTCTTTTTCTCCAAAGCACCTTGTTCTGAGCTTTCTTACTGAGCTCACCACTCTGTAGTATAATGATCCCCAGTACTGAGTGCAGAAACTAAGATGGGTAGTTAAAATGAAAATACCAAACCAAATCAAATAAAAAATAATAATGACAAAATATATAAAGAATAATGGATAAGTCTAGGTACCAGACACAGCAGAAAATATGTACAAGAAGAAGGCAAACTGGGAAGATGGGTTTGAGGGAGGAATAAGTTCCAATTATATAGAAAAAAAGGCAATAAAGCCATGACTGATGCTAAGAGTAGAATCTACATTCTAGGCTGAACTACCTAGTCCAAGTGGAGAAGACAATAGCACCAGCTGCAGAGAAATTGATGGGACAAGGCACAGTGTCTTGTATTTATTTCTGTGCTAGGTAGGGCAGTATAAGTACTTCCTCTATCTTGGGGATAAATAAACTTAGATCAGCTTGTTTGTGATCCATTTCCTTACCTCAAAAGCCACTCAACTTTTAATGCTGAGGCCAGAGCTTTTATCACCCTGTGGCACTGAGACAGCTATGACTTGCAGCTGAGCTGGGAATGAGGGCTGGTTGATATTATTAGAGACTGTAATTGAGGCAGGTGTGATCAGCTGTACGGAGGTTTACATTTAAATGACCTCTCTGGTTCTTAAATTAAAAAAAAAAGAAGCGAACTATCAGGGGAAAACATCAAAAACACTTCAGTTTGGAAAGGGGAATTTCTAAAAAGTGACGCCAGACACTCTCGTCAAGGTGCACAGCAGGTAGGATTCCTGAATGGGACTTTCTGACCCAAGTTCATAACCTCTTGGTGAATGAAGTGACCAAACCCTCAGTGTGCAATGACACAACCAGCACAGGTCTCTGTCAGAAACCATCAAGTGACAGCAGCAATGTATAGGTCTGGACATGAGGTGGGGTGAGATGAGAGGGCTGGCAAGAGTCATGTGACCTGAGTCATGTGAACCAGGGTGCAGCACGAAGCCTTGGTGCAGTTACATTTCTCTGACCTTCACCCCACTCTAGGGAAGGATCACTGTCCTAGCACTGAGGCTTAGTGGGAAAAGTGTATCTAATGTACATCTTTGAAAGGTGCTACCTGCTGCTAACGAGTCCTCTATTCCTCTAAGTTCAGGTGAGCTATCAAATTTGAAATCAGTTGAATTAATCTTTCTGTGAGCATTTTTCAGTATGTCTGAGCCTGGTGTCCTTCAGGCTCCCACCAGCTTCAGACCCAGATATGGTCTGATGTACTCCATTAAACCAAATTTGATTTTGCCCCAGGCTCTTGTATATTCTGTGACTTAGTGCACACCTAAGTGGCCTCTAAATCCCTGATTTGTGAGGCATATGATACAGGATTACATTAACTAGGTAGGGAAACTTATTGACTTGGTTTTCTCCCATTTCTGTGAAGTCAAGCAGCCAAATAAGTCTCAGTGATCCAAGAGAAGAACAGTGGTCCAGAAGCTCAATTTCCCCATCTGCCCTGACCATGTTTCATGTTTCTAAGTTTTTTCTGAACATGGGTGATTTTTCCTGGAATTGTCAGGAAAAGTCTATCCTCATTATGGTTTAGGACGATGCTAAGAATGACCTCTGATCATCTGCCACCTTCAGTTTTTACTCTGAACAATCACCTAGAGGAGGACAATTTGAGAAGGAGGGAACTAGCAGCTACCAAGTTCTTACTGCGTTCCAGGCTCTGTGCTTGATGCTATCTATCTGCCAATCTATCAATCAATCATCAATCATCTATTATCATATGTCTACCTTCTTACCTCCCTGTCATTTATCTATCATATATGTAATCTAAGAACTGTTTCCTTATCTTGAACAACTGGGACATTCCTGCAGTGTGCAAGCAGAAAATAACTTATTTTTCTGTGTCACATGTTTAAAAGTATTAAATGATTCCCTCTTTCTTATACTTAGAATGACATTCATGACAGATCTGATAACTTAAGTTAATCTCATTAAAGGAAGATATTGGTAGATGGTTTCATAACTAATTAAAATATTCAGTCCAATATAATAATGAGCATTCTGAAGTTTATTAGATTTGAACCTTTTTCCTTTTTCAGTTCAGGTCTTTTGAGAGCTGGGACTCTGCAGTGAAGTAAAGTGTCAGCCCCTTTGTTTCTCAGCTTCCTCTTGAGGTTTAGATGAAAAGATTTAAGGGTAGGAGGGAGGAGAAATGTAGAGACAGGGATGAGTTTGACCATGACTTTTCATTGCTGCTCTCTGGTTTTGGTGGGTGTTTATAGCTAACTATTTTTATTGCATAATACTTCAGGAGTTTTTCAGATATTTCCCAATTGCTGGTATATTTTGTCTGCAGTTTCCTTAAATCAAGCAACAACTTCTCCATCTGCTCACCCAGCATTTTCCCTCAACCCTTGGTTCTGGTGGCCTATCCCACTCATTAAATCACCTTACTTTCTCCATCTGCTCACTCAAGGCCACATGTCAACCTTTTTTTGCTCTAATTCTCACAACGGCTCAACGAGCAGGCCACCTTTTTGAGTCCCATTTTCTACATGAGGAAAGTAAAGTTGCATTAGGTCAAGTACCTTGTACAAGTTTACACAGAATGAGTGGCATTGTGACTCCCAAACTCCAATCTGTATGAACCTGTGGCTTTACTCTGTGTATAACTATGTACTTCTTTTCCTCCTATTCATAGCCATCAGAAATTCCTAAAGACAATTGTGTGAGAAAGCTACAAGGTGATAAATAGTTGAAAAAGCTCAGAGAAGAAGATGCTAAGATAGGAGTTACAATTATAGAACATGTAAAACACCCACAAAAGGACAACAGGAATAAAATTGCTGGGAAAATTTGTCATATCATTCCAACCAGCTGGGATGTGAATGATAACATATACCGACAAAATTTCAAATCTTTTTTTTTCTTGTCTTTAGTATGTTGATAATGATTGAATGCCAGGCATGCTACATACCTGTCATTAATATCACAATCACTTATTAGATATACTTTCTCTAGAAGTTTGCAAGTTTCTTCCTCCCTTCCTTCCTTCTTTAACTTTTTAAAAAATGTTTAATTGGGGGTATAAATCACATAGCATACAACTTATCCTTCCAAAGTATACAATTCAGCAGATCTAAGACAGTGGAACAGTAAGTGGAAGTTACACTAACTTTCTCCCAGGGCCAATCTGGAATTATAGCTTAATTGTAGAGAAATCATCTTGAATAACCAACTGAACACTAGCTGGAGAAAAGCACTATCTCTGGCTATGAGCACAATAGCCAGAGAAGAAACCACTTCATAACAATGATACTGGTAGGGAGTACAGAGAAAGTGAGAGAGGGATGACTAGGCTCTCATGAGTAGTGGCTGATGTTCTGGAAGTGTGTTTCAGCAGCCAGGGGTTCCCCCTGAGAAGTGTGGGGTCTAAACTCCAAGCTGGGCTCCCCAGCCTATAGCACCAGAGCAAAAAAACCAAAATAAACAAAACAAAACAAAACAACAACAACAACAACAACAAAACTCAGATAACATCCAGCTATGAAAAGTAGCAGGGCTTCTGTCTGCCATGCAGAGACAGTTGGAGATGCAGAGAGACTCTTAAAGGGCCAATGCCCAAAATTTTGTTTGCAACCACTTACCTCTGGCAGAGGGAGGGCAGAATGGACTAGAGATGTTTGAGGAGAGTCAGGGGCTAGTGGCTCTGGAACAAGAACTGAAGAAACAGCTACCAGAATCCCTATGCTGAGTCCATCCCTATACTACAGAAACTATCTTTCTCAAGCAAAGCACTCCCTCCATGTGGCATCAGTCACATGAGGGGAAGCAATAGTCCTGTCCACAGGAATTTCTCTGCTTCACCCTGTACTACTTAGGCTGAACTGCTTGTCACAGGTTGATTAAACTGAGAAAAATACAAGCCCAACAGTTGATTAGTTTAATACTTAATGCAGAAAATACAAAGAAGCAACCAAAATGGGAAAACTAAGAAACAGATCCCAAGTGAAAAAACAAGAGAATTCTCCAGAAGAACTAGATGAAATGAAGGCAAGCAGTTTATTATGTAGAAAGTTTAGAGTATTGATTATAAGGATACTCAACAGGATGAAAAGAAAAACATAGAAACCATAAAAAAGAACCAGTCAGAAATAAAGAATACAATATCTAAAAAAATAAAATAATACACTGGAAGGAATAAACACTAGATTAGATGAAACAGAGGATCACATCAGTCATTTGGGAGACAAGATAAAAGAAAAAATCCAGGCAGAACTTCAATATGAAAAAATATATGAAAAGATGAGGAGAACTTAAGATACATCTTGGACAATATGAAACATAATAACATCTGCATCATGGGCATACCATTAGGAGAAGAAACTGAGCAAGGGATCAAGAACCTGTTTGAAAAAATAATTACTGCAAAATTTCCTAATCTGGTGAAGGAAAAAGACACACATGTTTCAGAAGCTCAAGAGAGTCCCAAACAAGTTGATCCCAAAGAGGACTACACTGAGACACATCATAATTAAAATGACAATGCTAAAAGATAAGGAGAGAATTCTAAAAGCTGCAAGAGAAAAGCAGATAATTACCTACAAAAGATCACTAATTACACTGACATCTGATTCTGATTACTCAATAGAAATATTTTAGGCTAGAAGGGAGTGGTGTGAAATATTCAAGGTGATGAAAAGCAAGAATCTACAACCAAGGGTACTTTACCCAGCAAGTCTACCATTTAAAATTTAAAGGGAAATAAGGAGCTTCCCAGACAAGAAAAAAACTAAAGGCGTTTTTAACACCAAACCAGTACTACAACAAATGTTAAAAGGATTTCTTTAAAAAGAAGAAGAAAAAGAGAAAGACAAAAATACGGAGGAAAATGGTCTAACAATAAAATGACACTACACATGAGTATCTATCAATAATCACTCTAAATATAAATGGCTTAAATGCTTCTACTAAAAGATATAGGGTAGCTGAATGGATAAGCACATAAGACCCATATACATGCTGCCTCAAAGAGACCCATTGCAGATGAAAAGATACACATACTAAAACTAAATTAATGGAAAAAGATATTCTGTGCAAATGGAAAGGGAAAAAAAGCTGGGATAATAGTATTTATATCTGAAAAACACAGACTTTAAAACCAAGGCAATAATAAAAGACAAAGAAGGACACTACATAATAATAAAGGGAACAATACAACAAGAGTATATAACCATAGGAAATATTTATGCATCCAACATAGGAGCACCTAAAAATGTAAACCAAATCTTAATGGGTATAAAAGGAGAGATCAACAGAAATACAGTCATAGTTGAGGATTTTAACACCACACTGACTTCAATGGATAGATTTTCCAGGCAGAAAATCAACAAGGAAACAGTGGCCTTCCATGATATACTAGATCAAATGGATTTAATTGATATCTTCAGAGCATTTCACCACAAAGAAGCAGAATATATATATACTTTTCAAGTGTACATGAAATGTTTTCTAACATAGACCAAATGTTGGGACACAATGAATGGGTCAACAATGACCCATAAACAATGAATGGGTCAACAACAAGATCAAGGAAGAAATCAAAAGATACCTTGAAATAAGTGAAAATGAGGACACAACAATTCAAAATCTGTGGAACATTGAGAATGCAACCCTAAGAGAGAAATTCACAGCATTACAATTCCTATCTCAAAAAAAAAAAAAACACCAGGAAAAAGTTAAAGTGTTTACTTTAAAGTTAATTGTTTAATCTAAACTTCACACTTAAAGGAACTTGAAAAAGAACAACAAGCAAAGTCCTAAATGAGTAGAAGGAAGGAAATAACAGTGATCATAGCAGAAATAGATGAAATAGAGGCTAAAAAATGATACAAAAGATCAATGAATTCAAGAAATGTTTCTTTGAAAAGATAAATAAGATTAAGAAACTTTAAACCACACTCATCAAGGAGAGAGAGAGAGAGAAAGAGAGAGAGAGAGAGAACCCAAATAAATAAAATCAGAAATGAAAGAGAAATAACAACTGACACCAATGAAGAACAGCTTGCAAGAAAATATTATGAACAACTATATGCCAAGAAACTGGACAACCTGGGCACAATAGCCTTCACTTCATGGTTGCACAGAGCCTCAGGGTCAACACAAGATCAGAGCTTAGATCCTTCTAAGTCTTCTTTTCTTAGTATGTGCACTGTCCTGAACAGGCACATAACCCTTATGGGTGGTGCTGGTCTAGAGCATGTGAGAGGCATCATGGTGTGATACGATTTGAATATCAAGACATTTAAATATTAAGACTGATTTTAATTTTTACCAGCTGTCTCAACCAGAGTAATTTAACTTCTCAGTGCCAGGGAATTTCTGTATTCCCAGAAATATGTCAGATTTTTTCAAAGCCCCTATGGACATCTCATTTCCCAGATGCTCCTTTGAAAATTTTTATTAGCTTATTGCTTGATGCAAATATTATTCACTGCTTTATCCAGATGCAAAGTTAATTTCTCCTGATTGTTTTTAACAAATTCCCTTGGAAAGAGGTTTTGCAGCACTGGGTGAGCTCTGAGTGCAGTAAAATAAAGTCAGCCATGCAAGACGGATCTTCTACGACCTATCAGACAGATGAAATAATGACTATTCTCTGGAAATGAGGCTTTGAAAGAGCTTCAAACACATTCTGCCTCCTAGGATACCTGCCACACTGCTGGTTTTCACCATGATTTCAGGCTACAGTTTTTCAAAGCTACTGTGGAGCTGGAGCAGTATTGATAGAAATAAGGAAAGTAAAAACGTGGCAACATTCACTATGCTTACTGAGATTCAGCTGTTTTCTCAAATAAATTGCATTGCCACAGTGCTTTGTTAATTCCCAGAGTTCTGAAAAAGTTGATCCTCATATTTTTGTTAGTTTTCTTGCTGCTTTTAAATAAGAGATAATTTTCAGTGGTCTTTATTTCATGATTTTTTATGACATCTAGAGATTGCATTATGAGTAATAAACAAGATTTAGGGATAAATAATGATTTCAGACCCAAGAGAAAAATGAGAGTTGAAAGAAAATCATTTACAATTCTCAGTTAGGAAGGCTGTGTTATCTAGATATTTGTTGTCCTATTGAGTAGCCACTAGTCACACATGTCTATTTAAATTTTAATTAATTAAAATTAAATAAAATTTAATATTCATTTTAACACTCACAGTAGCAAAATGTCAAGGGTTCAACAGACACATGAAGCTAGTAGCTACCATTTAAACAGTAGACATAGAATATTTCCACCCTCAAAAAAGTTCTATTGAAAAGTCCTGGTCTAGTGTGCACATGACACATCATTGTGTTATGTGAACATCAACATAAGATTAAAATTGGTTTTAAGATTTACAAGCTATCTCATCTAGAGCAAGTGAATTACTTTTATTTAGCACCAAGGGTTTTTAAACAGTAAGGGATGCAATTTTTTAGTCCAGAAAACACATATGAAAAACTTATAGCCCAGATTTTGATACATGATAAGTACTTCATAAATGTTGTCTCTGTTCCTCCCCATATACATACATTTATCATGTTTACTTTCTTCTGGAATACTTGCAAAGGAAATTTTTTTTCTAGTCCAGATAATGCAGAACATTAATCTCTATGCAAGTAGGTACTATTACACAGCAGGGAAAAAACATCATGAACAATCAGCTATGCAGAGACAGAGAAAGGGTCACCTTTATTTCTAATGGTATTGCTGGACCTCACTGTAGGTCTCCTCTGTTGATATTTTCAGCCATCATGGTTTTGAAAAGAACCATAGAATAAGGCAAACCAAGTCCTTTGATAACCTAGCCCCTCCTGCAGTGTGGGTCTTCTCTGTTCTTTGGCATTGTGTTCTCCTAAGTGTATACCATTACTTCACCAGCAACTTTTTTTCAAATGGGAGCCTGTGAGACTGTTTTTACTTACAGAGATTTTTTCTAAAGTAAATAATATTTTCTCTTTTACGTAAGCATCTTTAAGTTAGAATTTCAGTCTAACAAAATGTAAAAGCTGGCTACTTGAACTTTTTTATAACTCATGTATTCTGAGAGGAGATATGTATCTGTGTCATTGCTAATAAAAATATGATTTCATTGTGATATTGTCCTTAAAATACTCACACTGGAAGAAATACAGACATTACAAGCTGTGGATTTTTTGCTGGTATATTACGATGGTCATTTCATATCAGAAGAAAAATGAGTATTTTAAAATTTTCAGGATTTATTTAAGTAGGACAAGGTTTCAACAGTGATATAATTTCTCTATTAGGCTATAATTGTACAGTGGAAGATGGAATTCAGATTTTCTGAAACCAAGCTCTTAAATGTTGTAGCAATAAAGTGGAACTCTTCCCCAACTATCTTCAGAAAAATAAAACAAGCCCTGTATATGGTGTTTCTTGTAAAACCAAAAGCTAAGTTATTATTTTTTTAAAAAAATTGGGGGCTAGGATATTACAAAGACTAATAAAAGCTATACTTTTTCACATTTAATATATTTTTATTTTTCAAATTACAGTCGAAGTACAATATTATGAGTTTCAGCTGTGCAATCCACTGATTAGATGTTTATATAACTTGTGAAGTTATCACCCTGTTATTTCAAGTATCCATCTTACCCCACACATAGTATTACAATATTGTTGACTATATTCTTTATGCTGTACTTTACATTAACATGACTGTTCTGTAACTATTAATTTGTACACCTTAATCCCTTCACCTTTTTCACCCATCCTCCCAACTCCACTGATGTCTGGCAACATTCAGAATGTTCTCTGTATCTATGACTGTGTTTCTATTCTGCTTGTTCATTAATTGTGTTTCTATTTATTTACTTATTTATTTTATTATTTTTTATTTTATTTTATTATTGTTCAAGTACAGTTGTCTGAATTCCCCCCCCACAATACCACCACCACAGCTGTCCCACCTCCCTCCCCTGATTTCACTTCCCCTTGGTTTTGTCCATGGGTCCTCTATATTTGTTCCTGAAAACCCTTCTCTCCTTCCTCCTCTCCCACCTCCCCTTTGGTTGCTGTCAGATTGTTCTTAATTTCAATGTCTCTGGTTATATTTTGCTTGCTTGTTTGTTTTGTTGACTAGGTTCCTCTTAAAGGTGAGATCATATGGTATTTGTCTTTCACCACCTAGCTTATTTCACTTAGCATAAGTGAAACATATGGCATTTTTATTTTTCTGTCTGACTTATTTCACTCAGCACGAATCTTCTAAGTCCATCCATGTTGTAGATGGCAAAATTTCATCCTTTATTATGGCTAAATCATGTTTAACTGTTATATATGTACCACTTCTTTACCCATTCATCTATTGATGGACACTAAGTTATCTTCCATATCTTAGCTATTGTAAATAATGCTGCCATAAGTGTGTGTGTGTGTGTGTGTGTGAGATCTTTTTTGATGAGCATTTTGGGATTCTTTGGATAAATACTCAGAAGTGGAATTGCTGGGTCCTTCTTTATGCCATTTTTTATAGTCTTTGTTTTAAAGTCCCTTTTTATATGGTATAAGTATTGCTACCTCAAATTTTGTGTTTGTTTATATTCTCATAAAATATTTTTTTCTATTGCTTTACTTTCAGCCTGTGTGTTTCTTTCAGTCTGAAGTGAGTCTCTTGTAGACAGCATATACGAGGGTTGTATTTTCTTCTCCATTCGGCTCCCTATGTCTTTTGATTAAACCATTTAATCAATTTGCATTTGAAGTAATTTTTGATAGATATATATTTATTGTCATTGTATTCATAGTTTTCCTAAAAAAAGGCCCTTTCACATTTCTTGTAATAGTGGTTTGGTGGTGATGAAGTCTTCAGGTTTTCTCATCTGGGAAGCTCTTTATCTGTCTTTTGATTCCATATGATAGCCTTGCTGGATAGAGTAATCTTGTTGGTAGGTCCTTGCTTATTGTTACTTTGAATATTTCGTACCAACTTTCTCTGGCATGCAAAGTTTCTGTTGAGAAATCAACTGACAGTCTATTTTTTTGTTGTTGTTTAAGTACAATTGTCTCCATATTCCCCACATCACATTCCCCACCCCACCCATTCCTGTTTTCTGCTTCCCACCTTCAATCCTACTCCTTTTGGCTTTGTCCATGTGTCCTTTATACATGTTCCTTGAAGATCCTTCCCCTATTTTCCCCCTTATCCCTCTTGCCCCTCCCCTCTGATTACTGTCAGTTTGTTCTTTCGATTTCTCTCATTATGTTTTGCTTGCTTGTTTGTTCTGTTGATTAGGTTCCACTAATAGGTGAGATCATATGGTATTTGTCTTTCACTGTCTGGCTTATTTCACTTAGCTCAATTCTCTCCAGTTCCATTCAGGCTGTTGGGAAGGGTAGGAGTTCCTTCTTTCTTTCTGCTGCATAGTATTCCATTGTATAAATGTATCGTAGTGTTTTGATCCACTCATTTACTAATGGACACTTTGGTTGCTTTCAGCACTTAGTTATTGTAAATTGTACTGTTATGAACATTGGGGTGTGTATATTCTTTTGGATTGGTGTTTCAGGATTCTTACGGTATAGTCCCAACAATAAAAATTCCAAGTCAAAAGGCAGTTCCATTTTTAGTTTCCTGAGAAAATTCCATACTGCTTTCCACTATGACTGCACCAGTCTGCACTCCCACCAACAGTGCACTAGGGTTCTCTTTTCTGCACAACCTTCCCAGCACTGGTAGTTTGTTGATTTGTTTATGATGGCCATTCTGACTGGTGTGAAGTGCTATCTCATTGTGGTTTCAATTTGCTTCTCTGATGACTAGTGATGCTTAGCATCCTTTCACGTGTCTCTGGGCCTTCTGTATGTCTTCCTTGGAGAAGAGTTTGCTTAGGTCTTTTGCTCATTTTTTAATTAGGTTGTTTGTCTTCCTGGAGTAAAATCGTTTGAGTTATTTATGTATTTTGGAGATTGAATCTTTGTCTGAGGTATTAAGGGAGTTTTCTTGTAGGCAACTAACTGCTTTTGTTTTGCTGCTCTTAAGATTCTCTTTTTGTGTTTAACCTTTGGCTTTTTATTATGATATGTCTTGGTGTAGGCCCCTTTGGGTTTATGTTTCTTGGGACTTTCTGTGCATCCTAGACTTGGATGTCGATTTCCTTCACCAGGTTAGGGAAATTTTTATTCATTTTTTCAAATAGTTTTCAATTCCTTGATGCTTCTCCTCCTCCTCCTCTTCTCCTTCTCTTCCTCCTCCTCCTTTTCCTCCTCCTCCTCCTTCTTCTTCTTCTTCTTCTTCTTCTTCTTCTTCTTCTTCTTTCTTCTTTCTTCTTCTCCTTCTTCTTCTCCTTCTCCTCCTTCTCCTCCTCCTCCTTCTTCTTCCTTTTCTTCTCCTTCTAGCATGCCAATGATATGAATGTTGGTATGCTTGAAGTTGTCCCAGAGGCTCTTTAAACTATTCTCATTTTCTGGATTGCTTTTGTTGTTGTTGTTGAGGTTATGATTGGGTGTTTTCTGCTTGCTTATCTTCCAAATCTCTGATTTTATCCCCTGCTTTATCTGCTCCATTGTTGATTCCTGGTAATGTATTCTTCATTTCAGTTAGTGTATTTTTCATTCCTCACTGGTACTTGTTCTCTAGCTCCATTTATATTTTTTCTATATTCCTGTTCAAGTCCGCACTAAATTCATTTACTCTTCCTCTAAGTTCATTTTGTATCCTTATATTCAGTGTTTTGAACTCTGCATCTGATAGATTGCTTGTTTCCTTTTTTTTTTTTTTTTTTAGTTATGGAGTTCTGTTGTCTTTTGTTTACCAGGTGTACTTACTCTGAGGGTTCCTAGGAGGCACAGGCCAAGACCACCCAATGTATGTGCCCTGCTTGGAGTCTCCTGACATGAGATACAAATCTCCTGCAGATGGATGCTTCTTGTGCAGGGCTTTGAGGTGCTTAAGAAGTCCAAGCTGTGAACTAAGACTGGCTGCTGCTAGTACTGGGCATGAGGTTTCTTAGCAAAATATATGGGGTTCACTGAAGCCCGATGATGTTTATTTAGGGTTTGTAAGCCTTTGAAAGATTTTAGGAAAGTTTGAAGAAGGAGACATGATAGTTCATTTGCATGGAAAAGCCAGTGAATGAGTTTGCAATTTGTGTGAGATGGAGTCTTAGGGAATCACCAGGGCAGAACAGTGTTAGCCAAGGTGATGGAGATTTAGATATGGTTTCTGAAACCATATCTAAAACACCATATGGTGACTGGTTATCAAATCACCTGAAAATTAATTACTTGAAAATTAATTAACTTTATGCAAAGAAATGTAGCATTAATTATTCTATATCATTATAGATTCTTTGGGTATGGTAAATATTTTTTGTCACTGTTAAGAGTTTTAATTACCAAAATGGCAACACTCAATGGATTCTGAAAATGGTCAGTGTTAGATACTATTGTTTGTAATTTTTAAAATTCTTGACCTACATGCTTCTCTGCATCTAGTCTGTGAACAAATTACCTTATTTTCAGGGTTAAAATGTGAAAACAAGGAGAGGCACAGAAAGGAGTCCTAGAGGCATCTGATATGAATTAACATCAGAATTTTCATTTGATAGAAAGTGGTTACATGAGTCAGAATTAGGGATCCTAGATTTGGGGCTTGTCTCTGCCACCAAGAGGCTGTGAAACCTAGGATCAGTACATATCCAGTCTAGGCATTAATCTTCCCATTTGTAAAATTTTGGCATTGCAAGGAAATTTCTCAAATCTCTTCTTGCTCTGAGACATTATGTAACTAATTATGGAAAATATATAGATTATTAATGCTATTTACATAATCATATAGCACTTTGAATTTAAAATGTTTGGAATATTTCTTCACATAATTGTATCAACATTTTGTCTAGGAAGTGGGTTGAAAGAGTTTTTTTTCCTTTTCTAGTAAGTTTTGCCTTAGGAAAAAGGACACACAAGCATATACTAGTATTATTTTTTAGAAAACTAAAATACACTAAATGTCCATTCTTTTTTTCTTTTTAAGATTTTATTTATTTTCAGAGAGAGGGGAAATTAGAGTGAAAGGGAGGGAGAGGAATATAGCTGTGCTAGAGAAACATAGGTGGGTTGCCTCTCGCATGCCCCCAACCCAGGACCTGGCCTGCAACCCAGGCACGTTTCCTGAGCAGGAATCAAACTGAAAACCTTTGGGTTTGCAGGATGATGCCCAACCCACTAAAACACTCCAGTCAGGGCTAGTGCTCATTATTTTCTAATTATAATTATAGGCAAGGACCTCTGGACTTGGATAAATTGGTAGAAAAATATTTCATTTATGTTTCAAAATCCTTTTAACACCCCAGAACAAAGATAAATATATGGCTATGAAATGCCTGTTAATTTTTTCATATTTCAACCCTCCTGTGGCCAAAGTTCTAGCATCATGTTATTCTTTGGACAAACTGATTTTAGAAAGGCATCATTTTGTGAATGTTAAGACTTTTGCAATAGTCCGTCCACTCCTGATACATTTTATGGTTTTATATTGTCTATGAAGATCAAATTTCCCCCACCATTATATTTTTTATTATTGTGCCTATAAAATTGTTTTTGCAATCATAAGCTTGATATTGCTACACCTAGTTTAGCATAGGTATTCATAAATGTAAACTTCCATTACCCAAGGTTTTATATGATTTTATTCCATATAATATTATAACATGAATTCATGTTTTAATGATTGTTTTGCTTAAAATTAGTTAAAATACAATTGCCATTGCAATTAGATGCTTACTTTTTACTTAAAAGGCAATTTCTTATCTTAATATTAAGAATAATATATTGAAAATTATAATCATCTTGATTTTGTGTGTTATTTTCTGTGCAATCAGTTTTTGTTTGAAAAGATATTTAGTAAATGGAAAATAATCTGGCATTTAACTAGTAAATATTTTATGGTGTATGTGAAAATTTTACTGAGAGCTGTGATTATATTTGCATGTGTCAATGGTAGCTAATTTAAGAAAAACAGCATTTTTCATCCTATAAATTTTGCTTCCCAAAACGCACTCCCTTCTTATCTTTAAAGTTTTCTTTAAAAAAATATTTTATTGTTGTTCAATTACAGTGCTCTTCATTTTCCCCTCAACCCCTTTACCCCAGCCAAACCCATCTCCCTCTTTTGCTTCCATCCTCTCACTTCATTTTGTCCATGTGCCCTTTGTAGTAGTTCTTGAAAATCCTTCCCCTCATTATCCCCTCCCATCTCCCCTCTGGTTACTGTCAGATTGTTTTTAATTTCAATGCCTCTGGATATATTATGCTTGCTTTTTTTCTCTTGTTGATTATATTACAGTTAAAGGCAAGATCATATGGTGGATCATATGGTGAATCACACTCACTGTGTGGATTATTTCACTTAGCATAATGCTCTCCAGTTCTATCCATGCTGTTGTGAAGGATACCTTCTTTCTTTCTGCTGCATAATATGTCACTGTGTAAATGTACCATAATTTTTTGATCCAGTCATTTACTGATGGACACTTAGGTTGCTTCCAGTACTTGGCTATTGTAAATTGTGCTGCTATGAACATTGGGGTGCATAGGTTCTTTTACATTGGTGTTTCAGAGTTCTTAGGATATAATCCCAGTAGTGGAATTGCTGGGTCAAAAGGCAGTTCCAGTTTTAGTTTTCTGAGGAATTTCCATATTGTTTTCCACAGTGTCTGGACCAGTCTGCATTCCCACCAACAGTGCATTAGGGTGCCCTTTTCTCCACGTCCTCTCCAGCACCTGTTTGTTGAATTGTTTATGATGGCCATTCTCTTGGGTGTGAAGTGGTATCTCACTGTGGTTTTAATTTGCATCTCTCTGATGGCTAGTGATGATGAGCATTTTTTCATATGTCTCTGGGCCCTCTGTATGTCCTCCTTGAAGAAGTGTCTGTTCAAGTCTTTTGTCCATTTTTAAATTGGTTTGTTTATCTCCCTTGAGTGGTGTCATGTGAGATCTCTCGTATATAGCCTTTATTAGGTTGAGGAATGCTCTCTCTATTGTCAGTTTGCTAAGAGTTTTTTTTGTTTTCAAAAATGGCTGCCCTGCCTTATCAAATGCTTTTCCCACATCAATTGATATGATTATGTGAGTTTTGTCTTTTGTTTTCTTTATGTGATGTATTACTTTTATTTATTTGAGAATATTGTACCATCCTTGCATTCCTGAGATGAATCACACTTGATCATGGTGTATGATGTTTTTAACATATTGCTGGATGTGGTTTGCCAATATATTGTTGAGGATTTTAGTGTCTATGTTCATCAAAGATATTGACCTGAAGTTTTCTTTCTTTGTTGTGTCTTTATCTGGTTTTGGGATTAGGGTGATGCTGGCTTCATAAAAAGAGTTTGGGAGTCTTCCATCTTCTTAAATTTTTTTGGAATAGTCTGTGAAGGATAGGAGTTAGCTCTTCCTATAAAATTCTCCTGATCCAGGGCCTTTGTGTGCTGGGAGTTTTTTAATTACTGGCTCAATTTCATCAGCTGTTATTGGCCTATTCAGGTTTTCTGTTTCTTCTTCATTGAGTTTTGGAAGATTATATTTTTCTATAAATTTGTTCATTTCACCTAGGTTTTCAAATTTCTTAACATATAGTCTTCATAGTAACTTCTTACAATCCTTTGAATTTCTGTGTCAGTTGCAATCTCTCCTCTTTCATTTCTGATTGTGTTTCTTTGGATCCTTTCTCTTTTTTCTTCATGAGTCTACTTAAAGGCTTGTCGATTTTGTTTATCTTTTCAAAGAACCAGATCCTGGATTCATTGATCCTTAGAATTGTGCTTTTAGTCTCTATGTCATTTAATTCTGCTCTGATCTTGGTTATTTCCTCCCTTCTACTCCCTCTGGGCTGTCTTTGTTGTTGTTCTTCAAGTTCTTATAAGCATAGGTTTAGGTTGTTTATTTTAAACATTTCCATCTTTTTTAGGTAGGCCTGTATTGCTATGAACTTCCTCTCAGGACTGCATTTGCTGTGTCCCACAAGTTTTGGATTGTTATGAGTCCATTTTCATTTGTTTCTGGAAACTTTTTGATTTCTTCCTTAGTCTCATTTTTGACCCATTCATTGTTCAGTAGCATGCTATTCAATCTCTATGAGTTTGAGTGTTTTTGTTTTTTTCCTCAAGTTGGGTTCTAGTTTCAGTTCCTTGTGGTTGGAGAAAATTCTTGATATGATTTCAACTTTCTTGAATTTGTTGATACTTGTTTTGTGGCTTCTCATGTGACCATCTATCTTTGAAAATGTTCCTTGTGCACTTGAAAAGAATGTGTATTTTGCTTCTTTGGGATGAAAGGCTCTATACATACCAGTTAAATCCATTTGATCTAGAGCATTGTTCAATGCTGCAATATCAGTGTTTGGAAGATTAATCTTTCACTATTAAGAAAGATGTTGGTTGTAAGTTTGTCTGCTTTTTGTAGATGCTATTTGTCTGGTTGAGGCCATTATCTTTAATTCCTACATTGTTGACTGTTTTTTTTTAATAAGGGATAATTGTATTTTTCCAAGTGAATTTTCTGTCTATTGAGATGATAAGTTTTTTCATTTTTGGTTTGTTAATATAGTGAATTATATTAATTGATTTTTAAGTGTTAAACCAATTTTCTATCCCTGAAATAGAAACTAAACTTGGTTATGATGCATTATACTTGTTATGTATTAAAAAATTACAGTTGCTATAACTTTGTTAAGAATTTTACACCTATATCCATAAGGTATATTTTCTATGATTTCATTTTCATATATCTTTATATATTTACATTTTAAAATAATGCTTACCTCATGCGTGTGTTGGGAAGTCATCCATTCTCTTCAGAATTTTTGGAAGAGTTTTTGTAGAATTGGGTACAATATCTTCAAATGGTTGGCAGAATTTATCTGTGAAATCCTTTGTGCGTTCTGTTGTTATTAGGTATATTTTTCTATTAATTTCAGTTTTTATCAAATTCATTAATAGTGATGTTCAAGGCCTTTATTTTTCCTGATTTTGTCATTTTTATTGATGTCTCCATTTATAATTCAGAATTTCCTGTTTAAAAATTTAGCTCTGTCATTTTGTATAATATGTATTTTGAAGCTCTGTTATTGGAGCCATTGTCTTTTTAAGAAATTGATTTCTTTACTATAATACAATGAGCCTCTTTATCCCTGGTAATATTTTTGCACTGAAATCCACTTATTTTGATATTAATAGAGGCATTCTAGCTTAATTTGTATTAGGGTCAGGATAGTTTATCTTATTTTTCATTTTACTTTTAAATGATCATTTTCTTTATTTTAAGTTTATTTTTTAATTTTCAATTGCAGCTGACACACATTATTGTATTAGTTTCAGGTGTACACACCAGTAATTAAACATTGCATAACTTAATAAGTCATCATCCTGACAAACATATCACCCATTGGACACCATGCATAGTTCTTAGAATATTATTGTCTATATTGCCTATATTGTACGTTACATCCCCATGATCATTCTGTAACAGCCAATTTTTGCTTCTTAATCCCTTTACCCTTTTCACCCATCTCCCAACAGCTTTCCATTTGGTAACCATCAAAATATTTTCTGTATCCATGATTCTGTTTCTGTTCTGTTTGTTTATTTTCTTTATTAGATTTGATTGTTGATAGATTTGTATCTATTGCCATTTTATTGTACATATTTCTTCTTATTTTTCTTCTTCTTCTTATTCTTCAAGAAGACCCTTTCATTTCATATAATACTGGTTTGGTGGTGATGAGCTTCTTTAGATTTTTCTTGTCTGGGAAGCTCTTTATCCATCCTTGAATTCTAAATGATAGCTTTGCTGGATGGAGGAATCTTGGTTGTAGGTTATTTGCTTTTCATCAGTTTGAATATTTCTTGCCAGTCCCTCTGGCTTGCAGTTTTTCTTGAGGAATTAGCTGCCACTCTTATGAGAGCACCATTGTTGGGAACTAACTGCTTTTCTTTTGCTACTTTTAAGATTCTCTCTTTGTCTTTATCCTTTGGCATTTTAATTATGATTAATCTTTTCTAAATTTTATTTTAATAATTGTTCAAGTACATTTTTCTCCCCTTTACTCCCAATCCAGCCCACCCACCCCTCCCTCCCTACTTCCCTCCCATTACCACCCTCCCCCTAGTTTTTATCCATGTGTCTTTTAACTTTGTTCCTGTAAACCCTTCCCCTTTTCCCCTGAAACTCCCTCTTCTCTCGCCTCTGGTCACTTTCAGCCTGTCCTCTATTACAGTGTCTTTGACTATATTTTGCTTGTTTCACGGTTTTGTTGTTTAGGTTCCTGTTAAAGGGGACCTTAGTGCACTGTTGGTGGGACTGCAGACCGGTACAACAACTGTGGAAAACAGTATGGAACTTCCTCAGAAAACTAAAAATGGATCTGCCTTATGACCCAGCAATTCCACTGCTGGGACTATATCCTAAGAATCCTAAAACACCAATCCAAAAGAACCTTTGCACCCCAATGTTCATAGCAGCACAATTTATATTTATGATTAATCTTGATGTGGGCCTCTCTGGATTCATCTTGTTTGGAACTCTCGTTGCTTCCTGGACTTGTATGCCTATTTATTTCATCAAATTAGGGAAATTTTCTATCATCATTTCTTTTCAAATAAGTTTTCACTTTCTTACTCTCTCTTCTCTTTTTGCCACTTCCATGGTGTAAATACTGGTACAGTTGAAGCTGTCCCAGAGGCTCCTTACACTTTCCTCAGTTTTTACTTCTTTTTTAAAAGTGTTTGCTCCTGTTATTGTAGGGTCCTGTGGCACAGCTTCCCCTATCATGCAAGCTGGACACACAAGCTGTGTCCACATGTGGGCTGTACACCATCCTTCTGTAGTTTAAAAGTTGAGCCTTGATTGCTGCTGGCATACCAGTGGGAGGGATTTACCCAGGCTAGTCAGCTACAAGGAATGGCTGTGACCACTCACCACCAACCTCTGACCATCATGGAGAATTAGCTATGTAGGAGCCCATACCATAAAGCAGAACTTACTTCAGATGGGTTCTGGTGCCTACTGAGTCCACCCCTCTTGCATGTCGCTTGTGGAGATATTTGGGTGGCAATGTTTCAGTGTGGTCTGAAGTTGTCCACTGGATGAGTTGGCTCTGGGGCCTCCTGGCAGGTGCAGGTCAAGGCCAGCCACAGCCTGTGTTCTTCCTGGGTCCACTCAGCATAAACTAACGAGTGATTTTCAGATGGCTGCTAGTTGTGCCGGGCTTACAGGTGCCTAGATGAGGCCAAGCTGTGAACCAAGACTAGCTGCTAGTGCTGGGCCTGGGGTCACTTAAGAGATATATGGATTGCTGAGACCAGATGCTGTTTGAGAGAATTTAGGAAAATCTGAAGTATGAGCCAAGACAAGTCATTCAGATGGAAAAGCCACTGGAAACAGCTTGAGTGGGCCTGGAAGTTGGGTGGGGCTGGGCCTCAAGGAATTACCAGGTTTTGGTGAAGAGTGGTAGCTAAGTTGATGGAGACTGAGATATGGCCACTGTCTGCCCGTTCTGTTGGGGAAGGGTTCATCAAAGGAAAAATGGTGTCTGCCAGCACTTGTACTGGGGGGAAAGCTGCCCCTCTGTTCTCTCCCTCATGCCAGACAATTCATTTTCTCCCTGTATGTTTCTGGTGCCTTTCAAGCTGCTGCTCCCATGCTGGAGCTCAGAGGGAGTGAGTCCAAGTAAGTGTGTGCATGGGTCCTTTAAGAGGAGCTGCCTGGTACTTGAGAAGCCTCCATCTCCTCCAGCTTCAGTACCCCTGGGATTTTATAACTGGAAGTTATGGGGACTTCTCTTCCTGCCTCTGGAACCGTGGGCTGGAGGACCTGGTGTGTGGCTGAGATTCCTTGGTCCTCATGCAGGACCTCCACAGCCAAGATATCTCTCCGGATTTTTATCCTTTGTTGTTTGGACATTGATACCATGTGAATATTGATATATTTAATTTTAAATTAATCACTTCAATATACAGGGATGGGCAAAAGTAGGTTTACCACATTGTTTGAATGGAAAATAATACAGTAATTTATAGATAATAATACAAACATAAACTATGTTTGGATATTCACAACTATAAACCTATTTTTGTCCACTCCTGTTGTATTGTTTACTCCACTAGTTCTTTATATTTTTAATAATTTTTTCTGCCTTATTTGAGATTGTCTGTTTTCTATGAATTTATTTTTTTTTACTAATTTTTGGTATAATTCTTTTTTTGTTATTTTAGTGATTTCTTTGAGGTTTAATAGTGTGTTTCTTTATCTTTCCATTTCAAGTGATATTATTTCACTTTAGATACAGTTTAAGAATTTTACAATAGCATACTTCCAATTCTCCAACTTCAGTCTTTTTGTTATTGCTGTTATAAATTTTATTTTTGAATATGTTGTAAATGCCACGTTACATTGCTGTTATTTTTGTCTATGCAGTTAAATATTTCTAAGATATTTAAATATTGTAAAAATTATATATATTTACTTTCATAGTTACCTATTCCTATGCTTTTCATTCTATTTACTATAGTCATGTTTCCCCTGGTATAATTTGTTTTTCCTACCTGAAGAGATTTTTTAAAAATGATTAAAAAAAAATCATTTGGTGAATGTCTGTGGCTGATCCATTCTTCCACCTTTCATATGTCTGAAAAAGTCTTATTTTGTTTCATTTTGAGATATATTTTAATATTCACTGATTTTTAGCAATTTCATTATAATATGTCTTGGTGTAGTTTTTTTTGTTTGTTTATTGTGATTGGTGTGTGTTGAGATTTTTAGACCTGTGGGTTTATAATTTTCATTAAATTTGGAAAAAAAATGTTGGGCATTGCTACTTCAAATATTTTCTCTGTTTTTTAGACACTCCAAATTATATATAATTTAGGCTAATTAAAGTTGAATTCCTGACTAATGTTATCCTCATTTTTTGTCTGTGTTGAATCTTTTACTTTTTCTATTTCATTTGGAAAGTATCTTTTGCTATGATTCTCAAACCATTAATCATTTTCTTCAAAATCTATAGCTGTCTAACCTGTCATTAACCCCATCCAGTATACTATACTTTATTTTAGACATATTCTTAATTTATAATGTACAATTTTTATGATCTTTTTCTATTTCACATGTTTAATTGACTTTCTTCCTTTTGAATATATAAAACATAGTTGTAACAATTATGTAACATATTTGACAATTATTTGAAATTCTATTTCCTTTATCTATTTTTTGGCTAATTCAAACATTTTTGTCAATTCTGAACATATTTAGATTTACTAATTTTATCCCTCATTTTAGGTCATAATGGCTTTCTTGTTTGCATGTCAAACATTACGAATTTCACCTTTTTGGAGTGCTGGTTATTTTTATGCTCCTAAATATATTTTCGATCTTTTTCTGGGATATAGTTACAATATTTAAAAATAGTTGATCCTTTGCATATTGCTTTTAATATTTGTTATGTGGGGTCAGAACAGTCATTGTTCTAGGGTAAATTACTCCTCACTACTTTGATAAACCATTTCTGAGTACTCTATCCAATACCCCATGACTCATTTGACTTTTTAATATGTTGGAAGACACTACTTTCAGTTGTGACTGAGCTCCAAGCACTATTCATTGTGTTTATTTAATTTTAATATACTTTATCTTTGACAGTAGTATTAGGTTTATACCAAAAATGAGTAGAAGGTACTGAGATTTCTAATATTCCCATGCAGAACTTCCAGGTATTACTATCCCCTACCATAGTAGTACATTTGTTTTAATTGGTGAGCAAACATTGATACAGCATTATCACCCAGAATCCATAGTTTACCTTAGGTTTCATCCTTGTTATTGCCCCTTTTATGAACTTAGACAGATGTGTAATGACATATATTTACCATTACAGTATCATAATTTTATACTCTAAATATCCTCTGTGATCTGCTTCCTCACCTAATCCTTGGGTACCATTAATATTTTCATGATCTCCATAGTTTTTCACTTCTGAGGATGTCATATAGTTGGAATCACCATACATAGTCTTTCCAGATTCTTCTTAAACTTAGTAATATTTATTTAAAGTCCCTCTATGTCTTTTCATGATTTCATAACTCATTTCCTTTTAGTACTGAATAATATTTCATTGTCTAATTATGCCACAATTTATTCATCTATTCACTCACTGAAACATGTCTTATTTATTTTCAAGTTTTGACAATTATGAATAAAACTGCTATAAATATCTGTGTGCAGGATTTTGTGTGGATATAGTTTTTAAAGCCTTTTGAAAATTATGCAGAAGTACAATTACTGAATCATATAGTAACAGTATGTTTAATTTTGTAAGAAACTCTCAAACTGCTTTCTAAAGTGTCTGTACCATTTTGCATTGTCATAAGAATATAATACCATTTCTTATAAGAATAGGAATTCTTAAAGCTTTATTTGTTCAATAGCATTTGGTGTTGTTAATTTTCCAAATTTAGTCATTTTAATAGTTATGTGGTGGTATCTTGTTTTCATTTGCATTTTTATGATGACATAGGATGTGAAGCATATTTTATATGTTTATTTGCTATCAGCATATTTTTTGTTAAGGTGTCTGTTCAGGTCTTCAGCCCATTTTTATTTACTGAATTTATTGGGGTGGCATTAGTTAATAAAATTATATAGGTTTCAAGAGTACAATTCTATAATATATTATCTGTATAATGTATTATGTATTCACCACCCCAAGTCAAGTCTCTGTCCATCACATGCTCTTGTACCTTCCCTATCCCCTTCCCTCTCATAACTACCATACTGTTGTGTGTGTCTATGATATTTTTGTTTGTTTAATCCTTACACCCTTTTCACCCAGTCCCTTACCCCCTTCCCCTCTGACAGCTGTCAGTTTGTTCTCTGTGTCTATGAGTCTGTTCCTATTTTGCTCATCAGTTTATTTTGTTCATTAGATTCCACATATAAGTAAGATCATATGGTACTTGTCTTTCTCTGACTGACATTCTGTTTAGCATAATACTCTCCTGGTCCATCCACACTGTCACAAAAGGTAATATTTCCTTCCTTTTTTTACAGCGAAGTAGTATTCCATTGTCTTAATGTACAACAGCTTTTTTTATCCATTCATCTACTTATGGGGCTTAGGCTGCTTCCAAATCTTGGCTGTTGTAAATAAGGCTGAAATGAACATAAGGGTGTATATATTATTTCAAATTATTATTTTTCTTTCTTTTCTTATTATTGAATTTTAACAATTCATTGTATATTTTGAAAGTGACCTGGTAAAGGTCACTTTCAAATAGTATGTTCTTTATTTTTTATTTTTTAATTTATTTTTTATAATATTCTTTTTTATTATTTATTTTATTGATTATGCTATTACAGTTGTCCCATTTTCCCCCTTCACTCCCCTCCACCCTGCCCATCCCCTCCTACCCACATTCCCCCCTTTAGTTCATGTCCATGTATCATAAGTTCTTTAGTGTCTACATGTCCCATACTATTCTTACCCTCCCCCTGTCTATTTTCTACCTACTGTCTATGCTACTTATTCTCTATATCTTTCTGCCCTCCTCCTCCCACTTCCTTGTTGCTAACCTTCCATTTGATGCCTTTTTTTTTACTGTTCATATTTTTTATCTTCTTTTTCTTAGGTAAGTCCCTTTAACATTTCATATAATAAGGGCTTGGATATGATGAACTCCTTTAACTTGGCCTTATCTGAGAAGCACTTTATCTGCCCTTCCATTCTAAATGAAAGCTTTGCTGGATAGAGTGATCTGGGATGTAGGTCCTTGCCTTTCATGACTTGGAATACTTCTTTCCAGCCCCTTCTTGCCTGCAAGGTCTCTTTTGAGAAATCAGCTGACAGTCTGATGGGAACTCCTTTGTAGGTTAATGTCTCCTTGTCTCTTGCTGCTTCTAGGATTCTCTCCTTCATTTTTACCTTGGCTAATGTAATTATGATGTGCCTTGGTGTGTTCCTCCTTGGGTCCAACCTCTTTGGGACTCTCTGAGCTTCCTGGACTTCCTGGAAGTCTATTTCCCTTGCCAGATTGGGGAAGTTTTCCTTTAATATCTGTTTAAATAAGTTCTCA
>PVIA01009953.1:0-56066 GCA_004024845.1 Tonatia bakeri | reverse complement strand
ATCATAAGCAAAACAACAAACATCAAGTGTTGGAGAGGTTGTGGAGAAAAGGGGACACTAGTGCACTGTTGGTGGGACTGCAGACTGGTACAACCACTATGGAAAACAGTAGGGAACTTCTTCAGAAAATTAAAAATGGATCTGCCTTTCGACCCAGCAATTCCACTGCTGGGACTATATCCTAACAATCCTAAAACACCAATCCAAAGAACCTTTGCACCCCAATGTTCATAGCAGCACAATTTACAATAGCTAAGTGCTGGAAGCAACCTAGATGCCCATCAGTAAATGAATGGATCAAACATCTATGGTACATTTACACAATGGAATTCTATGCAGCAGAAAAAAAGGAGCTCCTACCCTTTGCAACATCATGGATGCAACTGGAAAGCATTATGCTAAGTGAAATAAGCCAGGCAGTGAAAGATAAATACCATATGATTTCACCTTTAACAGGGACCTAAACAACAAAACAAAGAAACAAGCAAAATATAGTCAAAGACACTGCGTTAGAGGACAGGCAGAAAGTGACCAGAGGAGAGAGAAGAGGGAATTTCAGGGGAAAAGGGGAAGGGTTTACAGGAACAACGTTAAAAGACACATGGATAAAAGCTAGGGGGAGGGTGGTAATGGGAGGGAAGTTGGGAGGGGTTGGGTAGGCTTGATTGGGAGTAAAGGGGAGAAAACTGTACTTGAACAATCATTGAAATAATAATAATAATAAAAGAAATACTAAAAAAAAGCATCAAACAACTAGAGCCCAATTAAATGCACTCCTCAATTAATTAGAGTATTTAAGTTATGTTTCAGGTTTAGAAGAAAAGGATTGACAGCCAGAAACAATTCCACATTAAGCATCTAGTGAATGACATATTTATTCATTTCTTAAGTTAGCGTTAGGCACTGTGTATAGTGTTGAAGGACAAAGTTCTTTTTTAAAAAAAAGATTTTACTTATTTATTTTTAGAGAGGGAAGGGAGGGAGAAAGAGAGTGAGAGAGAAACATCAATGTGCCGTTGCTGGGGTCCTTGGCCTGCAACCCATGCATGTGCCCTGACTGAGAATCGAACCTGAGATGCTTTGGTTCGCAGCCTGCACTCAATCCACTGAGCTACACCAGCCAGGGCGGCAAAGTTCTTTTTAAAATTATTTTATTTTTCTTCAAGTACAGTTGTCTGCATTTACCCCCACCACTTCCCCCACCCCACCCATCCCCACCTCTCTCCCCTGATTCCATCCCCCTAGGTTTTGTCCATGTGTCCTTTATAGTTATTCCTGAAAACCCTACCCCTCTTTCCCCCCATTATCCCCTCTCATCTTCCCTCTGTTTACTGTCAGATTTTTCTTAATTTCAATGTCTCTGGTTATATTTTGCTTGCTTGTTTGTTTTGTTGATTAGGTTCCACTTAAAGGTGAGATCATATGGTATTTGTCTTTCCCTGCCTGGCTTATTTCACTTAGCATAATGCTTTCCAGTTCCACCCATGCTGTCGCAAAGGGTAGGGGCTCTTTCTTTTTTTCTGGTGCATAGTATTCCATTGTATAAATGTACTACAGTTTTTTGATTCATTCATTTACTGATGGCACTTAGGTTGCTTCCAGCTGTTGCATTCAAATAAAAAAAGGCAGATGGGCCCTGGCTGGTGTAGTTCAGTGGATTGAGTGTCAACCTGTGAACCAGGAGGTCACTTGTTCAGTTCCCTGTTGGAGCACATACCTGGCTTGTGGGCCAGGTCACTGGGGGAGACATACCAGAGGCAACCACACACTGATATTTTTCTCCATCTCTTTCTCTTCCCCTATCTTCCCCTCTCTCCAAATATACATAAATAAAATATTTTTAAAAAACAGACAAATGGGCAAGTGAATGATTGCAATGAAATGTTTTAAGTGTGGACCCAAACATGGGATGCTATAGAATACATAGGTTAGGAAATTTTGGGGGTAGCAGAGAAAGATGCCTCAGGTGGTGACACATGAAGTTAATTTTGAAGAATTTATAGAAGTAGGCCAAGTAAAATGATAGAAAAAGAGCAAAGAGCACTCCAGGCAAAGGAGAAGCATGAGCGAAAAAGCCATATACATAGTAAGAACTACAGTAGTTCAGTATGGCTGCAGCATACAATAATATATGGACAGTGGCTGAAATGAAAGTTGGACTTGTAGGCAGAAACCAGCTTGTTAAGAAACTTTGCATCAAGTTGAGGCATTTAGGCTGTATCTTGTATGCAATGGAGAGTTACTGAAGAATTATCACATGGAAGGTGTCATGGCTGTATTTGCAGTTTAGCGAGATACTTCTGATACAATATAGAGTCTGGATTGTAGAATTTAACACAGGAGTAAAGGACAAAAATTTAGTTGGTTATTTATTCTCACCAGGTAAGAAATGAGGAGGTGGTAGTGGGAATGGAAGGGATGATTGCAGCTATTCAGATAGTGAGAAAGATTCATGAAGTTGGGTGGACAAGAAGATACAGTGAATTTGGCACACGGAATATGTTGTAGAAAATAGGAGAATCATGGAGACAGTGATAAATTCACTTTTGTACATGACAAAAATACTTGGAGGTGAAAATCATGTTTTATGTGGGCTTGGACTTCGGTCAATGGCTTATAGTAAAGATGATCTTAAGGATTTGCACCAGCCTCACTTAGCAAAGAGATTCAAGTATGTTCACTAGACCAGATTGATTAAAGAAAGGCTCAAAATAAGCTTCAGTTTTCCAGCAATTTAATTATCTAGAACCCACCATTTCCTTAGCATCTTAATTATTGAATCTTTATTGTGCTCAGGTGATAAATCTATCCTAGCATCAGATATTCTATAATACTGTCACTTTGACCCTTTTACTATTTTGAAAATGAATCACGTTTCCCCAATCACTGTCAAGAAGACAAGAAGAAATCCTCCACTTTACTATTGATCAAATTGTCTTTCATTTGAACTTCACATGCTCTGTTACCCACCTCAGAGTGTATCCATTGTTTTTTCCTTGACCCTTCACTCATATTCATTATTGATTTTTCCTGAAGAATATCAAAGCAATTGTTGCCTACCTCTTATATTATCCTCTATGAAAGGATTTCAACTGTCTTCTTAGAGCCCTACAAAATCAAGGGTTGTATACACCAATCACATGACTCAACACTTTTTTTCTTAGCTTTTTTAGATCAAAGTTTAAAGTGCTGCCTGACTAAAGTGATTCTGTGATTTTGGTCTGCATCAAGCTCTATACTTCCTCAGTATTTCCTTAGAGCTTCTTTTACAGTCAGGGAAGTAACTTGGGCACAGTCTTCAGTAAACCAAATGGTGAGGAGGGGAAGAGTTCAGATTAGTGGAATTTCCTAGTTGCCTTTTTAGAAACCAGTGGAAACTCATGTTTCTGTTGTTTTTATTGACCTCTTTGTTAGAATATTTAAATCTACATCGTCACCCAGTGTGTCTGTGCTACTGAATCAAATAGAATTGACCTTTGATGTTTCCTTTGATTAATGATCTTTTCAGGATGGCTACCATTATTCTGAACAATATAGAGCATCACCAGTTAAAGATTAAAACAACACATCAGACAAAGATGTCAGACAAAGGTGGGTTTGACTCATGATTCCATCATTTACTAACTGCATAACTTAGCTAAGTCATTTACTTTTTCTGAGAGCTCCCTGTTTTCTCATCTGTAAAAAGATATAGCCACATGCACCGTGTTCCTCTTGAGGTTGGAGTAGTTTTCGAATCGGGAAAGTATTTTACCAATTTTGAGACATGAACACATGTAGTTTTGGCACATATTTAGAAGATATGGGAGACAAAAATGAAAGGTTTTATGGCTAATATCTAAAAGATACAATGAATGGCGTTTAGTGATTATTCTGTAAAGATATTTACAAAAAGGTAGATTTTCTGTCATTTCTTTTTTGGTGGTTGTTCAGTTATAGTTCTCCTGCCTTTTTCCCTGTTTCTCTCCGTGCCCCATCCCCCACTTCCTAGTCAATAGCCCTACCCTTATTGGTGACCATGAATCCTCTATTCATATTCCTTGACTTACCCCTTCCTTTTCTTTCCCCCGTTGTCCCTCTCCCTGCTCTCTGGTCACTGTTGGTTTGTTCTTTATTTCCATGTCTTTGGCTATGTTTTCCTCATTTGTTTCTTTTGTTGATTAGCTTCCACTTATAGGTGAGATTGTAAGGTATTTGTCTTTCACCACCTGGCTTATTCATTTAGCATAACACTCTCTAGTTCCATCCAAGCTGTTTCAAAGGGTAAGAGTTCCTTTTTTCTTTTTCTTGCTAAGCTAGAAGTTCCTTCTTTCTTTCTCCTGCATAGTATTGCATTATGTAAATGTACCACAGTGTTTTGATCCACTCATTTACTAATGGGCACTTAGGCTGTTTCCGGCACTTGGTTATTATAAATAATGCTGCTGTGAACATTGGGGTGCATAGGTTCTTTTGGATTGATGTTTCAGGGTTCTTAGGATATTGTCCTAGCAATGGAATTACCAGGTCAAAAGGCAGTTCCATTTTTAGTTTTCTGAGGAAATTCCATACTGTTTTCCACAGTGGTTGCACCAGTCCACATTCCCACCAACAGTGTACTAGGAACCCTGTGATTTTCTTTACAACCTCACCAGTACTTGTTGTTTGGTGATTTGTTATTGAAGGCTGGGAGAGTAATGGAGGGTAAATGGGGACAACTGTAATTGCACAACAATAAAACAGGGAAAAAATGATGGCCATTCTGACAGGTATGAAGTGGTATCTCATTGTGGTTTTAATTTGCATCTCTCTGATGGCTAGTAATGTTAAACATTTTTTCATGTCTCTATGTGCCCTCTGTATGTTCTCCTTGGAAAAGTGTCTGTTCATGTTCTTTGCCCATTTTTAAATTGGATTGTCTGTCTTCCTGGTGTGGAGTCATGTGAGTTCTTTATATATTTTGGAGATTAAACTGTTGTCTGAGGTATCATTGGCAAATGTTTTCATATACAGTTGGTTCTCTTTTTATTTTGTTGGGTTTTTTTAGTACTGCAGAAACTTTTTAATTTGATGCTGTTCCATTTATTCTTTTTTATATCCCTTGCCCTAGGGGATGTATCAGTGAAAATATTGCTGCATGCGATATCTGAGATTTTCCTGCGTATGTTCTCCTCTAGGACTTTTATGGTATCAAAACTTATATCTAAGTCTTTTATCCATCTTGAATTTATTTTAGTATATGGTATAAGTTAGTGGTCTAGTTTCATTTTTTTGTGTGTGTATTTGTCCACATCTCCCAACACCATTTATTGAAGAGGCTATTTTTAGTGCATTTTATGTTCCTTCCTCCTTTGTCAAATATTAATTGACCATATTGTTATGGGTTTATTTCTGGGCTTTCTATTGTGTTCCATTGGTCTATGAGTCTGTTGTTATGCCAGTATCAGACTGTTTTGATTACAGTGGACTTTTAATAAGTTTGATATTAAGTATCATGATCTCTCTTACTTTATTTTTTTTCTCAAAATTTTTGAGGCTATTTGGGGTCATTTATGGTTCCATATAAATTTTTGAAATATTTGTTCTATATCTGTGAAATACGTCATTGGTATTTTGATAGGGATTGCATTGAATCTATAAATTGCTTTGGATAATATGGGCATTTTGATGTTAATTCTAATCCATGAATCTGGTATGTGTTCCCATTTATTTGGGTGTTCCTTAATTTCTTTTTTCAGTGTTGTATATTTTTGTGAGTATAGATCTTTTACCTCCTTGGTTAGGTTAGTTTCTAAGTATTTTATTTTTCTTCTTGCTGTAGTAAATTCATTTTTTCCCTAATTTCCGTTTCTGATATTTCATTGTTGGTGTAAAAGAACACCTTGGATTTCTGAATATTGACTTTATATCCTCCCATTTTGCTAAATTCATTTATTAGGTTGAATAATTATTTTCTGAAGTCTTAAGGGTTTTCTAGGTACACTACCATGTCATCTGCAAACAGTGACAATTTTACTTCCTCCTTTCTAATTTGGATGCCTTTTATTTTTCTTGTCTGATCACTGTGGCTAGAATTTCCAATACTGTAGAAAGTTAGTTTTTTTTTTTTCTTAAATAATGAAAACATGAGAGTTAACATTTGTTGCGTGCTTACTAGATGCCAAATACTATTTAATATGTTTTAAATGAATTATCTCACTTGATGGTTACAAAAATAAGTTAGATGTTATTATTAGAGTAATTTTTACAGATCAGGAGACTTGTTCCAGGTCAGCCAGGAAGGAAATGAAAGAGACAGAGATTTCAAGTATGGGCTTGATCAAAAATCTATGATTTTAGCTATAATATGATGGTTTTATAATCTTGATATAAACTTATTTTATTTTGATTTGCCAGCTTATCATCCTACAACTATATTACTGCAAAACAATCTAAGTTAATTGAGGTGCTTTTTTTTTGCCATGTTCAGAGGAAGACAGGAAGGTTCCCAGCAACCATATAATTCAATGAGGTTGATGGTTCCTAAATTTTAGAAATTACTTTGTTACCTGATTTCTTTGTCAACTATCAGAGAAGATATAACAAAATCAAGAGCAGATAGTCCAAGAGACAGTTTTGAAACAAATTTTGCTCACTAGACATTTTTAAAAATTTATTGCTGTTCAGTTACATTTGCCCTATCTTTCTGCCCCTTGCTCACTAGACTTTAAAGTCCTGCAAGGAAAGTTGTATGCCTAAGAAAGAGATTGGCACATAGTTGGTACCCAATGAGTCTTTACTCTTTTATTTCTCAACAGAACTTTTATATACCCTGATCCCCTGTTGACTGTGGCTAGCTGTTTAATTAAGCAACTCTGCAGAGACCAGCATGAAAAGAGATCCAAATGTAGTGTTTGTATTTACCAAGCCATTCTTAAAAGTTCCTGTACACAAGAAGATTTATATTTAATCAGTTGTGAAGCATGACCATGATATATAACTTACTTTGAAAAAAAACTTTGTTTGATAAATGTTTAGGAAACATAAGGTATATCATATTAAAACTAAAATCAGATTAAGCAATTTTATTTTTATTTTTTAATTGATGTTTTAAGTTTTTTTTAAACTAAAAAAAGATACAACACACCATCAATTATTTTTACCATATACAGTTCAGTTATACCAAAACATTCTAAGAACAGATCTCCCTGCCCAGAAGTGGGGAATTAAAATGAGACACATGGAGGTGAGTGCTGACGGCAAAAGTTCCAGCCATTGGTCACCAGTCTTCCATTCAAACAAACTCTGATGCTTTTCATTTAACAGTCTGTAAAAGTGTTTTACAGGAACTTCTTTAAAATAATCTCATCCCAGACACCAGGTTTATTCAATGATATACAGCTTTGTGACATTTGTTTTCATCCAATTGATAGGAATAAAAAAGTAATTTTTATTTTTGTTCTTTCTTGGTAGCATGGAGAAGTAAAAGTATCAGCCAGACCCCTTCAGTAATCAGTGAAAGAAGAGGTAAGGAGAGCCTGGGGCTGTTCTTGCTGCTGGTTTCCACATGTATTTCTGAGGTCTTTATGTTGGTTTCCTCATGTGACTGCAGAAGTGTTAAATCACACTCATGTTACTACAATGATTAGTACTAGTAATCTTTTTTTAGATGATAAAAAAGAAAATATGAAAATACCCAATGAACATAAAAAATGGTCAAAAGGTTTATATCATACATCAATTTTCTTTTCCCTCCAAAAATAATACAAAATGAACATATAGTTGGATTGGTAACACCATTGGACATTTCAATTCACCCCGCTGCTTGTTCCCCATAGAAGTAAGAAGAGTGAGCATTAAGTTTTTTTAGTAATATTATAGTAGTAACCAGATGTGTTAATGGCAACTTATTTCACATGCATCAATCAAAGCATGGCTATCATTCTCCAACTGCCCACATCTGAACACATTTGGCTACCATGGTAACTACAAAGAAAGGAAAAATATATTTATTCCAATAGTTGTTTACTGGGATTTTTAAGCATCCTGTCTTCTGTAGAGCCCTAGAGTGGCGATAATGTGCTAGGGGCTGCTGTTTTTCCTAGCATGAGCTCCCATTCTCTGAGGGTCCTGAGAAAGATATTGGATTGGTCCTGGAGCCCTCATGAAAGGAAGAGGTGGTCCCATTGAGTGGAACATGTGTGGCCTAAAACCTGGGGATGGGAGGTGGGGAACACCAGGGGGTAGAGGCAGGGCAATGTTCACCACAGCTTGAGAGCCACTGGGGAACAGGTTGAAATGTTGGCAGAGGCTTCTTCTGCTGTGGGATGAGGAGGAAGAGCTGCTGGCAAGCCTGGAATAGACTCTAGCTTGATCCCAGACTCTGTGGTTCTCTCTTTTTTCTTTTCCTCTAGCTGCTTGTGACCTTCCCCATTTCACATTGAGTCTATGGCCATTGACAATCAACTTATTAAAGGACTTCTCTGCAGCCACTTCTGCAGCCCGCCTTGTGGCAAACTGTATGAAAGCACACTGCTGTTTCTGCACAGCAGTGATTGTTCGGCTCTCTCCAAACTGATAGAAATGATTTCTTAGATCTGTCTCAGTAACGGTATTACCCAGACCACCACCATATAGAGTGGTGATAGTCTTGTCCTCTAGCAAGTCCAGACAGGCATTGTTGAAGACTGCTTTAAAAGCTTATCTGCCACCGGGTCATTGATCCCATAATATCAGTCCTTAATGTTCTGATCAGCAAGGGGGTCATCTGGATCTGTAGGCTTCTCATGTCTGTATGGAGCAAATGTAGGGTCAATTCTTTTTGTAGTAGGGTGTGGTTCAGGCCAGTTTGAGCAGTGTGTCACTGGTGGATGTGGCTTTTCCCAGCATGCCAACTGGCCATGCTCCATCAGAGTTAGAAATCTCCCTCTCTATATTCTGTGTGTAGTACGCTTTTTTAACATTGACTTTCACATCTTTAAAAGACAACCCTGCGTCATGAACCTGGTTGGGCAGGCCATACTCTAGATCCAAGAGGCAGGTTTGACAGACATCCTTCAATTTACTACAGGTTTGGCACACTTCAGTCTTCTTGTAATGGATGTGAACCCCTGGGCACCAGTGAAACACTGTGAATGGCCTGGCACAGATTTTGCATTCTTTCTCATACTTTTCTTTGGTCATTCGAATATATGGGTTTTCTCCAAGACACATCTGGCAGAGGATGGGAAAGCTCTCATCCTCCCACTTTTGCCTGTTATAGGTGTTGGAACCCAGAGAAGTTACCATCTTAAGAGTGTCTGGAGACAGTGGAAGCTTCTGAGTGTAGAGAGAGCAGATTAAACAGTTTTAAAGTAATTTTTATTGAAACAACTGCATGGAATATCGAGAGTTCATGTAGATTCCCCAACCTTATTTTGAGTAGCTGTATACCTAAACTTTACAGAAATCTTTGAGGAATTACATGATGGTTAAAACTAGTTGAAAAGGAAGTACACTACTGTTCTTATTAAAATTTTTCCATGTATTCTGAACTTTATTATTAGGGAAATGATTTTCAAATGTAATTGAGAATCAAAGTCATCTAGACCAGGATTTCTCAAACTTTTTGGATTTATGATTCATTTATGCTCTTCAAAATTATGAGAACCCCATAATTTTTACCCACTACATAATTACTGACATAACAGTTTTATGAAAATTAATTTTATCTTACAAAACAAAAAATACTGTGAAATGATAGAGTGGTTTTATATTCTTTCAATTCTCTGTAAGATCTGGCATAACAGAATGTAGCTATATGTTATATTTTCTGCATTTAATTTCTTGCAATATATTGTTTTGTTTGAAGTATAAAACACAATCCAACATCATTCAGATGCATATTTGGAAGGGAAAGGAATATTTTAATAATTATTATGATAATTGTGGATACTCTTCTTTGATACTATGCCAAAATTTAACAAGTGATAATTTTTTAAAGATTAGTTACAATATTGCATTGGAAACCATGTTAATGAACTTTTAAAATGAACTTTTCATGCTCTGTTTCATTAGTATCCATTTGTTTATCCTGTACTCTGGGTGGATTTTTTACTCAAACATGATTTCATATTATCATTCATTGCTCATTGGGAAAATTTTGATTCACTGAGTAATAGAGTGAATTATTAAACATGACACATTATATAATATCAACAATCACATTAATTAATATCACCACTGATCTTATAAAAAATTATCAGAGACCAGGAAACTGTCACTCTCATGTTTGCAGATACAAGATTTCCAAAATTCAAATTTTCTCTTGAAAGCTTGGATTTTACCTTTGGCAAAAAATACTGTCAGTCATTTGGCTTGAAGTGACAGGCTTACTTTATTAATTTCTCAACAAATTATCAAGACATCCTCAAGTCTAAATAAATATAGTTTGTCAATCTTTCAAGTGAAAATAGTGTCCTATGAAAACAGTAGCTAGCTCAGCTCACAACTCAAACAATAACTTGAGTGCTTTATTTTTAAAGGCAACCATTATACTTTGGTATCAGTCGTAAATGTTTTATGCAGATATTTTATTCTCTTTATGCAAAATATTAAAATACTCAAGCATTTAAATTTTTAAAAATTATTAATTTTGATGATTCACCAAAGACATTTTAAAGTTAAACTGGCTTTTTTGGTCATGCATTTACTGCAAATACATGACAATGAAGAATACAATGACTATCAGTACTATATAGTGTCACTAAGCCACCAGTTTTATCCACCACTTCTTTTTGCACCATCAAAACAAATATCCTCACAATGAAAAAGAAAAATAATGATAATTATCATCAAAATAGTTTTGAAGTCTCCTAGAACCAGTGACCACAAGGGTCTGCATACCATACTTAGGAAACTCATGACAGAGAATGTCTTTAAAATGCTGATTCTTTCCCTTTGGTTCAATCCCTTCACCACCTACCCACCCCGACCTCAGCTGTCATCCTACTCTCAATATATTTTGCTTGTTAGTTCACTTCATTTATTGGATTCCACAGATGAGTGAAATAATATGGTATTTGTCTTTCCTGGCTGTCTTATTTCATTTAGCATAATATTCTTCAGGTCCATCCATGCTGTCACAAAGGGTAGGAATTCCTTCTTTTTCACAGCCGAGTGGTATTCCATTGTGTAAATGGCCATGGACAACAGTGAGGGGATGGTGGCAGAAAAATGATATCCAGGGCTACATGGTAATGAAAAAAATACAATAAAAATTGTAAAATAAAAAAAAATAAAATGCTGATTTTTTTTAACCAGACCTCCAGAAATTCTGATTCACGATTTTGGAGAAGGGGTCTAATAATATGCATTTTTAGCATTTCAGAAGATGTTGAGAATGTTGGCCTCTGAAACAAATTTTGAAATATGCTGCATTGTAGAAGAGATGGCTTTACTTTGGTTATGATTTATGTGAACTGAAACGCATCTGTCTAAAACAACAAATTATTTAACTTAATAAAATTAGTTATCCTAGCTGTTCCATTGATGTATTTTAAAAATTTTATCCAAAAGGATAAATGAATAGTTCTTTCTTTGTGTATAACAATTTCCCATCTCACATCTCCATATATACAAGTATACAACTAGTTGTAGGAATGTAAATGTAATTGGGTGGGGTTTTTTTTGCTATAGTTTTCTTGCATGCACCAGTGCCTGGTCTTTAAACAGCTGTGTACACACATGCATACCTATGCACAAACTTGGGTCAGTGAATATGGCAGGGATATTTACATTTGAAAGTCAGATTTGAAAAACAAAGTGCTAAAAGGCAGAAAACTATACTTGAACAACAATTAAAATAAAATTAAATTTAAAAAATAAAAACAAAATGATAAATGTCTCAGTGCCCCACACCTGTTATTTACAAATCTTGAAACATTAAAATTATATACCTTTAAAGTTTTCAACCATGATGAAGGCAGTTCTCCCAATAAATTTTACTGTACGCAGTAGCCTTTTCAGTTATATTATGCTAATACCACAAATCACACAAATTATAGCCATTGGGCGATGTTTAAACCAAAACAATTTTGCAATTGAATGTCTTTCACTGATGTGTAATACTGCCATCTTCACCATTTAAGGTAGCAAATTTTCTTAGCACTACCCAACTGTCTTGCAAACTTAACAGTAATTCATAATTGTATTTGAGGTGATAAAATCTGAGCCCTCATAATGGAAGGAAATGGCCTACAGAGTGCAGTGAACAGGTCAAATCAGAAATGTAAACAACAGCAATACAGCCTATTCTCACCTGGGAAGATTTTAAGTCTGAAAGGTTGAACTCTGCAAGTTTCATATAGATTCTAGGAAGATAAGACAATGTGGCCTTAGGGATTCCTCAGTCTCAGCTGAAGTCTCCCAAGTTAAAACAAACAAACAAACAAACAAACAAAATGAATGAACGAACAAATAAACCTCTGAAGTCAGGCAGCCAATTGCAGGATATCTAGAGAAAGATGAAAAAAGATCAAAGGAGTGGATTACTCCTAGTTTTAGAGATATTGATAGGGGACTCAAGATTTGGACAATTTTAGTTTAAGGCAAAAAGTTATAAGCCTAGTAAGTAATTTATATGTTAAAGCTTTTCTTTTAGAAACTACAGATAGATAACACCCATCCTGGCTCCTGGGAAAACAGCCAACCTCCTGGGGCACCACTAAAGATTATCACCTGGGGACAAGTGGAGGCACCTAGGCCATGTGTTTCAGGGAGATACAGACAATCATCCACCCCTGGGGGCAGCTAACTGCCTAGGACAGGCATGGTGCAGTTTCTTCTACCTAATCCTCCCTGAATTTCAAAACCCCTCACCGCATCTTGTTTATTCCCTGTTATAAAAAGTCTGGTCAGGAAAGAAAAGGGAAAGGGAAGATGGTGTGTTAGGGTATAAACCCACCATCTTCTCAGATTGCTGGCCACCTAAATAAAGTGCCCATAAAGATTCAATCGCTGTCATTGCTTATTGGGTTTGGTAGTGACAGGCAGCCCGAACTCCTGTGTCTTTTCCGGTTTCAATATCACTATTAAGAAAAGTAAGAAAAGTAGGCCAATTACATAAAGAACGCTCATACTCTCTTTCTAGTTTTCTCTCTAACTCATATTTACTCCTTTTCTCTTTGTCAGACATATCTCAGTGTATGGTCCCTCAGAATAGAAACTGTAGCAATTCAACTACAAAAGTCCTGGGCAAGCCTCATTTATATTCTCTGACTTTGCCCAGCCAAGGCAGCCATGGTCAGAATTTCAGAGCCAGATAGAGGGCTAAAAAGCTACGCAGGTAAGAAGGAAGAGCCAAGGGGAAGAACAGTCTGATTATTTTACAATATGAAAACACAGTAGGTGCTTTCTCTTAGCATGGTCAGCCTTAAACAATGGCATGTCTCTAATTTTAACTATTACAAGCAAGCAAAGAAAAAGTCTAAACAGGTTCAAAATAAAGAAAACAAAAGATAGTGTGAGGTCTATCCAGAAGGTATCCAGCCATGTAATATGAAAAATAGAGACATTTGTTGAACAAAACACAAGATACAAGAACCATTGTACATAGGACAATGACACCTCAGCCCCCCTCAAAGTAGGCACCTTGGAACCTCACACAGTTCTCCCAATCACCATCAGTTGCACCATAGTATTTTCCTGAATCTCACTGATGGTCTGAAATATCTTCTCTTTCAAAGGTAATTTTAGTTTTGGGAAAAGTCAGAAGTGACATGGTGCCAAATCTGGGCTATAAGGGGACTGAGTTCCATGGGTGATTTGATGTTTTGCCAGAAAACTCTGCATGAAGCATGATGCCTGAGCAGCCTCATTGCCATGATGAAGCTGCCAATCACCAGTTGCCCATAGCTGCAGCCTTCTGAATCATTTGAGTAGTTTCTGTGGAGGAATGTTCAATCTTAACACAAAATTTGATGCAGATTCATTGCTTTACCTGCTTAGTCATTTTTAATGCGAGGGCCACACAGTACACATGTTCACTCAAGGGCATCTACCACCCCCACTGACTAGTACGGTGAAGTTGTCATTGTTCACACATGTGTATTCCAGTCCACTCTCCTTGGCTGCCAGGTTACATTGATGTTGCATAAACTGTTCTCACTGTATTAACAACCACTGGACTTTTCCCAGACAGACCTCATATTTGTGCAACTAATACTCTCATACTTTATCAAGTATTAGAAAATGCATGTATTAATTGAGCATGCCCTCTTTGATATACAGTTCAAATGCATTTGGGACAAAGCAAGGATATTTTTAAATAATAATTACAAGTCAGGATTATTATCAAATCAGCAATAAAAATAAAAACAAGCTTTGGGAACAGAAGCATACACTAAATTATAATTCATACATTTGCAAATATTTCTTCCATGCAGTGGAAGTTAAACTAAATTGTATTATTGTCTATGACTTTTACTGATTTATATGTGACAGGTTAATTTATTGTGATATTGATTTTTTTATTATTCTTACTTGGGCAGATATATTTTTCTTCTCCACCCTGAAAAATAGCCAAAAGTTTTTGTTTCTTTTCCATGGCAGAGGTGAGAGTGTAGAATTGCTAAATTTTGAGTTACTGAAAGTAGTAGTTTTCAGAACAACAGAAAGTGACTGCAGTCTAGGCCTTTTGATTTTCAAGAATTCAGCTTTGGAAGAATTGTTTAGTGGTAGAAGTTCCAAGATACAGAAAAAGTTGGAATAAGGCCACCTGAAGAGTGGAGATTTTGAGTACAGCTTTCCTAAGTCTGATAGTCAGAGATTTTTAAGGTTTCCAAAGCAGAGAAAAGATCATTCATTTGCTTACAGGGCTCTAGATGGGGTATTATTACAGGAAGACTCTGGAGACTTGACCATATGTATCATGGACTTAAGGACAATGGTGAAGCTCCTTATGAGTGAATCTTTGGTCAGTTAAGCAGACAATTCAGAGGCACTTTGAATCTCATTAGAACAAAATGGCTAAATTAACTTGGAGAGTCTCCTTGACAGCAGAATTATGTTGCTTAAATAAAAGCTTAAAATATGATTACCATGTGTGCCATGGACTTCTATCACCCCTCAATTTCAAGCCACCACTTAGGCTTGGGATTCTGCTATAATACTGGGAGGATTGGGGGAGATGTCCTTAAAATGACTGATATCTTAGATTATAGAGAGTTTGGGCAGATTGCGCAATTTGGAAATGTAATGGAAAAAAATATTTCATAAATTCAAATGCCTTGAAATAAAACCATATCTGTAACAAATGTATCTACACAAATAGGTAATCAGTGAGTGGTGGTATTTTTTCTCATTATTCTTACTTCCCCAATTTACACTTGTTCATTTTTTTTTATTAAAGTAAAACACTAATTATAATTAACATGCAATCCTGCTACTGAAGAAAAAGTACTTCTGGCCCATTTAAAATACTATAATGGCATTTACCTTTGTTTTTATTTTCTGACCACCTATTAGAGTGATATATTTAAGCAAATTAAAGTCCTCACCCTGTTGTGTAAAGGTGCACTTGTTCAGAAATTCCCTGAGAACATCAAGTGACTTTTATGATCTGTTCTTATACTTTATGACTTACAGGATTGGTTACTATATATTATAAAATTTGTGGAGTGTGTAGATACAAACCAACCACCTGAAAATCCTATTTGAACTTGGTGGGAAATTGTCCAGTTCATGACATGGATATAGGAAGCTCTAAGGAAAAGATTTCATAGCTAGTCTAGTTTATTTTGTTGACTGTTATTTTCCTACCACACAATGCAAAAACAATCCCAACATTTCTGTCACTAGACCACATAGTAAGTGGTAAACCATGTATTTTATATACATATACATCTCTAAATCAAGGAAAAGGTGGTTTGAAGATGACCATGAATCTTCCTGACTTTTTGCCCATATTCAGTCATCAAAGGCATTACTTCAGAAAAACAAAATAAACTACAACAACAAAAATAATACTGAGTGGTCTGGTTCCTTGTTTGAGACCAACAGTAGAAACATAGCCAAACTATTTAGCCTTTTTATTTTTAAAAGATTATTTATTTATTTATTTATTTATTTATTTATTTATTTATTTTAGGCAGAGGGGAAGGGAGGAAGAAAGGGAAAGAAACTTCAATGTGTGGTTGCCTCTCGCTCACCCCTCACTTGGGACCTGTTCTGCAACCCAGGCATGTGCCCTGATTGGGAATTAGACCAGTGACCCTTTGGTTCACAGGCTAGCACTCAATCCACTGAGCCACACCAGCCAGGGATATTTAGCCTTTTTAGGCACTGGGCACAGAGTTTCTTGAGATGAGGAGATAGAGGTACCATTTTAGAGAATAATCTTGCATTGGTGTGCAACATAGGTTGGGACATGAAAGAGATGGGAACACATTGAGACTAATTGGAAAACACTATTAAAATTCAGTTAAAATATTACTCGTTTGCACATTTTGCAATATATAATATATTAGTTAGAAATATGTAACCACTGTTACACTGTTTAACTATGTCTTCCTCTCAATTTCAAATTTTAAGAACTTTTTATATTGTGACTTGAATGCATGACTTTCTGAGTGTCAAAACACTGTAACTGTTGAGGACAAAGGAAAACATGCTATAATAATGTACTTACTCAGTTTTTAAAGAGTATGTGAGCTAAAATGTGTCTCATTAGTAATAATTCAGAAAAAATTCCTTTGCAGTTTGATTTAAACTTAAAAACAATGATTTAATAGAATAAGTTAATTTTGTGCTAGAGATAGACTATCTAAATGGACTCCAGTTTAAAACATGGATTTGATAGAATGTCACCATTAAATATATGAAGTGAGATTCTGAAATTTGAATTTGCATTTAGTCTGAGATTCTGAAACTTGAATTTGCATTTAGTCTGAGCCAGAAGTGCTTAAAATTTGATGTTAGTTAAGCCAGGGTTCTAAACCCAATTCCATTGTTAATGTATTTTGCAGTTACATAGTAATCACAATAATAAGTCACATGATCTCAAAAACATTGGTTTTGCAATTTTGAAAAAAAATTAAGCAGTAAATTATAATAGCCTGGATGACAGGTTTAATGATTTTTTTGGCTTTTGCATGTTGTTTATTTGTGGCACTTGCATCTCCAATGCATACGTAGAAGTTCAATAAATGCTTCATTAATGAATAAATAAAATGAAACAATAGTATAACTGTAAACCATATATAGTTTCTTCATTGTTGTACTTCAGTACTTAGCATAGTTCTCGGCACCTGGGAGAAGAATGAATCAACTATATAAGTCTCTTTGAAAAAATCAGCAATGTAATGCATTTTAAACAACTAAGTCCCAGATTATGTCTCATTTGTGGGAAAAAAAACTTTTTCAAGTGGATTTTTCCTTCTGCATCAATAACCAAACTAAAATCACTGAGACAAAAAAAAGGTCATTTCATTGTATGTAGTACCAATAGGATGCTATGCAGACTGATGGCAATCCCTAGAGAACACATGAAAGTTCCTGAAAGTTATCTGGCTACCAAACTATTATAGTACTATAGATATATATAGTGGAATGGTCCCAGAAGCCTTATTGAGAGCCATGAATTTGGGCTTGGGGACAGGTGTTTTTTTCTTTTTTAAATCAGAGCTACACAACTCCAGTAACAATTCCAGTAATTTCCAAGATCATTTCAGTGAATAAAATGTTGAGTGACTGTCCTCTAAGAAGTGAATTTCTTGGAGCTTAAATGTTTTGGGGAACAAATGTCCTGTGTTTCCTAGAAAATGTAAATCAGGATTTACCACATCAAAAAAGTGTGCTAGGCAAAGTACTCACAACGATCCATGCTAAAACACAAGTGTTCTAGGAATTTTACATTGATGATAATAATAATGATCAAGGAGAAAGAGGAAGAGGAGGAGGAGAAAAATAAGAAGGGAGGAGCAGGAGGAAGAGAAGGAGGAGGAAGGAGGAAGGAAGAAAGAGAAGAAGGAGGAGGAAAAGAAGGAAGGAAGGAAGGAAGGAAGGAAGGAAGGAAGGAAGGAAGGAAGAAGAAGAAGGAGGAGGAGGAGGAGGAAGAGGAGGAGGAGGAGGAGGAATTATTATTATTATTAATTAGAGTAGGAGGAAGAAGAGGAGAAAGAAGAAGAAAAGGAAGAGCAGCAGCAGCTAGCATTAATACACTGCTTATGATGTGCCTAGTACTGTTATAGGTTTTGCATTTAATCCTAATAATTGCCCTAAGAGGTGGTGGTTAATAATATATCATCATTTTGCAGGTTAGGAGACTTAAGCACAAATATGTTTAGTAGGTTGTCCAAGGTCATATAGATAACAAGCGGTGGAGCTGGACAGTCTGGCTTCAAAATTTTAACCCTATTCTAAAGTGCCTTTTGATCAGGTGCATTTCAAACATAATTTTCTTGAAATACAAAGAATACAATTTTATATAGAAAGGCAACATGCCAAAGTTAATGATTTTTAAAAGTCTCTCTACCTCAGGGAGTAAAATCAATGTGGAGGTTTTCTTCCATGTTTTTCAGAAATAGCCATAAATTATTTCATTTACCACCACTGGTTCCTTGAGATCATAATTGGAATCATTGCTTCTGTAGAGGATTAGTATCTTCTCTTTTCTTCAGCTTAGATTACCCTGATTGATCCTAAGTTCTGGAAGCTATTATCAGGCTTATCCCTAGTAAAAGGGAAGTATTGTGTATTTTGTTGTAAATGTTAAGAATGTATGCTTGAAACTGAGGAAATTTTCAGTCTACTTGTCCTTTTGTTTTAATCATTGTAGTTTTTGCTTTAAGTGATTTAAATAAAACTGGAAACAATCTATTGTGTTTTTACTTTTATTTAGCCATTTTTTGTGTAAAATTTATTTATTAATAGTTTTAAAAATAAATATTATTTCTTTCAAATATTCTGTAGTGAAAAAATGTGTTGCTTTTTAAAATGTAATTTGACTATGCCTAGGACTAAATTGTTTCCAAAGAAGTATATAATTTCACAATGAAAAAAAATAAGATACTCTATATAGAATTGTGCTGTGCAGGCAAGTTTTGGGACATATATTCACTGCAAGAAGGGAGAAATTTTCACTTACTCTATAGTTCCTCACTGTGCCAAACCCTCGTGCTTATAAATCTTTGCTTATTTTTACCATTTTATGGAGCAGTGCTTTGCTGTGGATGTGAACTTGTCAGTAATGTTAAGGGCAGATAAGAAGTAGGTAGATAGTGAGTTTCAGTGTTTAGTAACATCATAGATCATCAACTCTTCAAAGAAGTTCTGGGGTAGTAGTTCTCTCTGAAACTGATAATACTTGTTTGTGAGTCAAATCTGAAATGATCCAGGCTTTGCTGCCATTAAAAGAAAATAAGAAAGAGCATTGAAAGCTGCCCACTACCTACTTCCTCAGATTGATAGAGAGTATCCTGGCACATTATTTATCATGCTTGATCTTGTTCTTCAATGCAGAAATAGCAGACACAATATATCTTTTGATAGCAGAATTCTGGTTGGTCAAAGACAAATTTACAGACTCCTGTCAGTAATGGACCTTGAAAAAAATTACTTCTGTAAAAGTCTTCTCAAGAGAGTAGATCAGGGGTTAGCTAACTTTTCCTGTAATAGGCCAGATAATAAGTATTAGGCTTTGTAAGTTATATAGCCCCTGCTACAACTACACAACTCTGCCATTACAGCATGAGAGCAGTGTTAGGCAGGAAATATAATTTTTGCATGTCATGAAATATCCTTTATTTGATTTGCAAATATTTTATTATACAAAAGCTATTCTTACCTTGCATAACATACACAAAATGATTGCAGTTCAAATTTGGCTCATGGGTAACAGTTTGAATATAACAAATGAATTTTTATTCTGGAATATAATAAATGAATTTTTACTATATCTCATGCCTCATACCCCTTACCATAAAATGAAACAAAAACTACCAGGTCTTGTCTGAAAGTAAAGGTGAAAACTATTAGATGATCTATAGGTATTTTCTTATGAATCTAATCAATCTCTCATTTTAAGAGATGCAATTGACAACACAATTATCATAATAGAAGCAGATCAAATAAGAGATGAAAATTCAGATAATCAGAGACTACAAGGTACTAAGCATCATTTCTAGCACATATGTCCATCAGAGCCCCAGCAACTGGCATTGATGGATCAGGGTATGACTAAGTCTACTGTTTAAAAAAACATACTAAACAGATAAAACTGTATTTTTATGTATCTTGGGTCAACAGGTTAAGATCTCTGTTAGTGAAAGGCTTGGCTTTGTATAGAAGAACCTTGCTAAGAGATATGATCAAGGTCTTGTCTATGGGTACAAAGGATAGCAAGTAAGACTGCAACAGAACAGACGGAGGTGAAATTATTGGCCCATCCAGGGAGGCCAGAAACTGTTACAGAACACACACAGAGCCAAGGGGGGTACGATATACTATTACTGAAAGGACCCCCTGACTAGGTTCGATTGCCCACTGCCTTAGGAAAGATGTTTCTCAATGCCAGAGATTTGTGAAAAGGAAAGGAAATGTTTATTTAAAGTTATACAGACTTAAAGTAGTGACCTAGTGTCTTCATTAAAATATCAAAGTCTTTTTGGATACCCACAGACACCCACAGTGCTTCCTTCTCCCCCTGTCCTAATTTGGGGTACCATATCTCAGGAAGAGAAGCAAACAACCGTGATTCAGGCTCCTGACACTGTCAGCTGTGTCATTGTCCAGGCAGGATCTCCAATTAATCCAAAGCCATGTGGCACCTTCTCATGGCCTACTGGCAAGAGTTCCTTCACCCTTCTTCCAGGCAAAATCTCTCCTATTTCCCAGGCCATGTTGTCAAAGGGAACACCCCAAAGCCACGTGGTTCTCTCCTACCAAAGCTGCAGGGGTCCCCACTCTGGCCAAAACTACATGATTCTTCTCCACAAAGCCACAGGGAGGGTGGGGGTCGCCACTCTGCCAAAGCCGAGTGGTGGTTCTCTTCTAAAGCCACGTGGTGGTTCCCTCTACCCATGCTGCAGGGGTCCTCACTCTGCTAGAAACAGGCGGCTCTCTCTTACATAGCCATAGCCGCGGGGTCCTCTCTTCAGGATGGCTGTGGCATCTGGGTTTAAATCCCTATGCCAATCCTTCTCTGAAGCCCTATTTCTGACTTCTCCTACAATCAGTTACACCTGGAGCACTCCCATATCCTTCCAGCTTTACTGGGCTGCCATAGTCTGGGCTAGTGTGGCCCCATGGCTTGGAGCCAATCATCTTCACGCTCTCACACAGGTGCTGTAATCAGGGGGACCTGCCTCCCAGTTAAATCTTGGGTGGAAGTCTCTCCCTTCTGCCTGGCTCAGAACATGGCCACAGCTGTTTAACATATCTATGCAACCAGTTAAATGTTATAGATATGTTAAATGACCATGCCAGAAGTTAGCCACAAAGCTGTTGCTGTACAAAAGAGCTTAATGGCCCTGCTCCATGCGATCCTTCCCCCAACTCACACCCGTGGGGGGAAAGGGGTGAAGACATCCTAATATTTCCTGGACACCTTGAGTTCTTGACCTCATTCCAGATCCCTATTTGGGGCCCCCCTCTTGGCTGCACCCTGTATCAAGATCACTGTTTTTTTCTGTAATTGGAACTATCTTCTAGAACTGGTTTGTTCATTGATTCACCTATTCATTGAAACCACTATGTGCCAAGTACTATCCTAATCATTTGATACACATCTCATTGAATCCCTGCATCAATCCCCTTTTCAAATGTATTTATTGAAATTTATAGAGGTTAAAAGACTTGTTCATGGTCATGTGGATGATGTGCAGTAGAACTGTGATTCAAATAATTGGTCTGTTGCCTGGAAATTTTGAGAGTTCCCAGGAGTACTGTGTTGAGCCAAGTACAGATCAGTGGCCTGCTACTATTAGAAGACAATACAACATAGGGGAAGTTTGGAGATAAGACTGAATTAAAGTAAAGACAAAGTTGAAGTAATGGCTAGAATATAGCTCAATAGTTGTTAAATGAAAATCCATTCCCTTCTAAATTATGATTTCTCTCTTCTCTTCTCTTCTCTTCTCTTCTCTTCTCTTCTCTTCTCTTCTCTTCTCTTCTCTATCTCATCTCATCTTATCATCATCTTCTCTCCCCTTCTCTTCCCTGCCCTCCTCCCTCTTCTTCTTCATCTTGTTCTTGTTCTTCTTGTTCTTGTACTCTCTCTCTCTCTCTCTCTGGTATAAGCATTCTCTGGCTGGTGCAACAATTGTGATATTTAATCCTAAACCTTTTTTCACTTGATCCCTTTACTCCATCCTCTTTTACCTCAAATTCAGCTCCTTTGGGAACACTAGAAGGCATTGCCCTATGGAAGGAGTATCAAACTCATTTTCACTGGGGCCCCCATCATCCTCAGGGGTTGCCTTCAAGGGGCTGAATGTAATTTTAGGACTGTATAAATGTAACTACTCCTTAACAGTTATAAGAGAGCTTGGCGCTGCCGGCAGCTATAAACAAAGTGCTGGGGCCTGATCAAACAAGGTGGAGGACTGTATTTGGGCCTTGTGTTTACCTGTTGAGGCCCGCCCTGCCTGGTCTCAGGAAGCTGTAACCCCCCATGACTTAGGCTGAGTGAGAGACCTCCGAACCAGGTGCCACTAAGGAGACAAAACTTATTTCCCTGGCATGAACACTGCCTGTTCTGTGCCTAGCCTCCTATGCTTGATCAGTTAGCCAATGACGGGTAAGATTTCCCATGGGTGGAACCACCTAAGACAGGCATGATCACGAGGAGGCCTCAGGGAAGAGACTGGGGGCTGTGGAAATGAAGGGGTGATGGACATCAACCCCTGCCCCCTCGGCTTTGTCAAAACCTGAGTCCTTGTTCTAAGTTGTGAGAATTCCAATTCTCCTGGCTGCCTTTGTCTCTTCTGTTGACTCAGGCCTGTGGAAACAACAGGTGTGGTGCAGCCCAGACCAGAGACAGCGGACCCCCGGGGTAATCAGGCCTGGGATATAGAATATGCAAGATCCTGTGAGATCTGCTTCCTCGAGGATGCTCTTGAATTAGAATATGAACGCTCAGGCAGGAAACCGGACTAGCCTTTTAGGTCCTGTAGTGATAAAACCCCAAACTTTGCCAAGAATCCCAGTAGGAGTTCTGTCAGACCCTTTGAAAATTACCTATTCCTTTTGATCTTCCCTGCAGACTGTTAATCCACAAACTGTGTCTGTGTTCTTAACAAAAACCTGCTTGGGCAGGAAAATGAGGTGCTCTCCACTAGAGAGAGTGGCCATTTTGTCCCTATTTCCCCACAGGACTGAGTTTTCCCTATGTATGTTTTTCTCATGTTTTGACGAGCATCTGCAGCAGGGATGGGTACTGCTGGCCGGTATCCTCCACATTTGCCACCTGTGCTCTAGGGCATGGAGATCCTTGAAACAGCTGACTTCCTCACTGGAAGATGGGTCTATACGATGTGAGCTTTAAGGGTTAGAAATGTTTCCAGAGCACAGTTGCCATCAATTTTATGATTCTCTGGCATAGCTTGTGAACCTCTGATAGTAGGTTAAAATCCCTTGGAAGAGATATGTCAAGATCCACTATGGATTTGCACAGTTAGGGTGAACCTTCCTTCACCTTGTTTAGAGAAGTTGGTGTTTTTAGTTAGTTCTCCTATTGTCCAGTACAGAAGTTGAACTCTCTAGGTTTGTTGAGAGTTGTGTAAGGTACTTCTCCTGACTGAATCTACATATACCCTGAATACTAAGCTATGTAAAGCAGGTATATAAGTCCAAAATAAGAAATCCCTAACTTGCCATTTGGTTTGTGAAACCATTTAGTTTAATGGGTAGAATCGGAGAACTGTGGAACTAGATTGCCTTAGTTCAAATATTAAGTCTACTATAAGTTGTGTGACCTTGGCCAATCTATTTAACCTGTCTGTGCCTTAGCTTCATCATCAATAAAGTTAGTATAACAGTACCTACCTTATAATGTTTTAGTGAAAATTAAGTGAGTTAATACTTGTAAAGTGGTTAGAATAATGCCAGGTTTACAATAAGATCTCTGTAAGTGTTACCTGCTATTTTTTTCTACGATTACATAAGCTATATCATTGGCCTGATTGAAAAGAAACTGAGAAGCTTTACCTGCTCAGAAAGTATAGTAAATTGACTAAATAGCACTGGACTAGGAGTGAGAATGCTCCAGTTTGAGTATTGGTTCTATCACTTGTAACATGTATGGCTTTGAAGAAAGAAAATATGACATAATGATGAGGAGAATGGGTTGGCATTAGACTACACATAATGAAAAGTTTGAAGAGCCAGTTTGGTAAGAGAGAGGTGTACAAGAAGAATAGGGTAAGGACATAAAGAAGCATCATTCTTAGACCAAGATGAAGTAGGAAGAACCATCTTGGTCTATAACACCAATACATTTTGGCACTATGGACAGCTCTATATAAACCTCACTCCTGCACTTTTTAGCTGAGTGACAATTTGGATAAATCAGGTATTCTCTTATTTCTATAGAAGAGACCAGGAATAGTGCCTGGTCATATAATTGTTGCCAGAATGAGAAGAATTAATGCTTATAAAATGATTAGAACAAATGATGTTTGCATATGACAGAGGCTCAAAAAATGTTAATTATTATTATCACCATCATTACTTTTGGGACTTTATGTTAAAGATGAGGATACTGAAGCCCAGGGAAAGTGACTTTCCCAAGGCCACTGAAGTAATTTGTAACTAGAATGCAGATCTCCTAACAACTAAGTCACTATTCTTTTTGTCACAGGAAACTGTCTCTTAACTCCTTATATAAATTGAGTTTGGCAATTTTTGTAGTATATATAGAATATCCAGGAGGAGCATAATCCCTTATTTTTTTATTTTATATGGGTGTTTCTTGCTAAGGGGAAGTTCAGTCTTACTCTCCTCTTTCATGCCTGAGGGGGAGTGCTCTGTCACTTCTGTCCCATGGATCTATCCATAGATGTTAATTACCATTGGTGACTATGCTCAATAATGTATATGGGATTTGATGATAACTCAGCCCTCATTGAAGAGCTCCTACAAAATTATTTTCCAATGGTTACATTTATCCCTGAGTACCTCTCATGCCACCAGTGTCTACCAGTTCAAATGTGTTGGGCTATAAACATATAGCCAAAGTTTCTTAATTAATAATCAAGTAGTTCTGAGAACAATAGTATAGTTTGGAGGAACAGATGTTAGAGTTATAACCTAGCAAGTACTTCCTTGTACCAAACATAGGGAGGTCTGTCTTAAGTCTGGACCTTTGAAGAGGAGGATTTCTCTACTCACCATCCCTTCCATTCCACACAGCCTTCTTTTTCAAGTACTGTACCCTAGATTTTCACACATCCCCTTTCTCATAGAACCTTACTTTTTTTCACAGGAAGATAATTTTTTTCTACAGTTCCTTAATGTACTCTAAAAACTTGGGTTTTGGCCAAATGATCAAAGAACTTATCTTCTGATTCAGAAGATGGGAGACACTGCCCCTAGTCTAGTCAAATCTCACTGACTCTAGTCCAGTCTTCCTAACAGAGGGAGCTGGGGCTTATTTCTTCACTCGATGCACTAAGAATTAAGCATTAGAGACAATTTAATCTATCATATCTAGAAATGATATTTTTCCTAGCAGCAAGATTTTTTCTTGGCTCCTTAAAAAGAAACAAAACAGAACAAATGAATGTGTCATTATTAGGCTAAGAAGCATTTCTTCTTTTCTAAATCTACCTTCAATAACAAGATCCACCATCTCAGGAACTTCTCAAGGTGAAGGTCATTCAGTTGGACCAATCTGTAAGTATAAAACTGCTTCTCCCAATGAAACATTTAGGTAGGTATCTTTGGAACATTTGGACACTGAAATCAAGAATGTGTCCACTTAAGTCATCCTGACTTATGTGTCATGATGCATTTTGAGACAAATGCTACAAAAGGTAATCTGAAGATTGTAGACATAATCTTGAAAAATTGTCATTTTACATGTAATGGGTTAATTGTCATTTTATAGCTAATGTAGACCAGGTCTACACTAACAATGTGAAGGTGATGAAGCAAGTTAATTATCTGGCCTATCCAAGTCAGTAAATTTTAATTGCTTTCACTTCTTGGACCTCTCAGGTAAAAGCCCATTTTGACTTAAAATATTTGGATAAATTCTTCAGTTTAAAATTTCTCTTCGACAAAGAAATCCTTAAGGCTTTGAGTCCAATAAGCATTGAATCTGTTATGGGCATAATGAAAAAAAATGTTTATAGGCTTTGGCACCACATTGTTTTATTAAGCCTCCTTGTAGTGTCATGTTGAAAACTCTTAATGGTAAAATGCAACACCATGTCCTTAGAAAAAAGAAGGCATCTAATAAAGATGATGGGTGCACAGAAAGATTAGTGCAGGCAAAACCACTCTCTCCTTTAGGTGGGAATAAGTGACACAGTCTTTATCAGGCTTATTATCACTTACTATCATCAGCCATGCTATCACTAGGCATAGATTCATTTGCTTCCTTCCTCAAGTTGTAAATTTCAGTGAACTGACTAAGGTATGAATACATGCAAGATACAGGCAGAGCCTGTTGCAGGCAACATCAAGTTGATCAGGTGTACTTTGAGCACTATATTTCTCTTTCCCTTGTTTTGCTTGTCCTAGTGCCTTCCTGGACATCCAGGAACATTTCACTTGGCTGTACTGTGCTCCTTTTTACATCTTACCATGTGACTTATCTCTCTAGGGTCTGCTTATTCCTGAATATATTTGATCTAAGGTTGTTGATGACCCATAATTGCTAATGTAATAAACTCTTTAAACCTATGCTTACACTATCCTTCACTCATGGGAGTGAGTAAAGTGGGTTTCCAGTCATTGTGGTAGAACTAGTAAGAGAGAAGTTTGAGGTGAGGGAGGTCTTTCCACTACTCCTCAGCTCATCCCATAGAAGTCATTGCCTAACCTAACCATGCATAAGGATAAATCCAGGATAGGCTATGCTTACCATGCATAAAACACAGAGAAGGAACATAAAACATCTGGCTGGGTAGGATATATATTTCACTATGCTCAGTTTTTGAGTTTGACCTTACATTTGTACATCCATATTAATCCTTAAATAAAAAGAGTTTTTCAGATAGAATTTAGAAAGCAACATTTTTAAAACTTGAATGCACTAATTAATTACCAAAGAGAATTTTGTTGAAATTCAGATTTAGACTCATCTGGGATGGGACCTGAGATTCTGCATTTCTAGCTAGCATTTTGGTGATGCAGATGCTGCTGGTGGGTTTTCTATAGAATGTGTTCTTAAACTGGATCCCATAGCCCTGAAGATTCTATGTAGATGCCTCAAGGGTTAACTCAGAGGGGTGAATGGATAACCCAGGACATGAAACTCTAGAAAATTCTTCCTTTACTCTTCTTAAAAATATGCTTAATTTTGATATGTTTAATATGACAAAGTCCTATATAAGATTTTATTTGAAAGATAATAGGGCTTGGTCACTTAAATGCAAAAAAACAAGCAAACAACAATAATAACAATAAAACAGTGATCTCTAGTATTTCACAAGGTCAAGGTCATTCAATTAAGATAATTTATAAGAATAAAAAAGTAGCCTCTGGCAAAGAAATATTTAGGTAGATATCTTTGGGATATTTGAATACTTATATGAGCCTTCCCACATTAAACTCCAAATTTCTTAGTGGACTGATTCAAATGACAAAGTAGATTTTATAAAATGAAAAATGTAATTTGTCTGTGATTAAACTACTAGTCATTTTGTTGCTCTAAAAGAAAGAAAACAGAACTAGATGTCAAGAGATCTACCTTTTACTATGGCTGTAAACCTAGATATGGGTAACCTAGGACATGTTCTCACCTCTGTGTGTGTATCTTCTTTGTAAAAGAAGGAAATGATCCCTACTTTAATCACTACATGAGATTGTTTGAAAGTGGAATAAAATGATAGGCAGATTGTTACAGGGCAAAGGGAAAAAGAGGGAGAGCTGTTAGGAGACTGCTGAAATGATTCAGGAGAGAGATTATAAAGTCTTGACTAACATGTCAGAGATGGGGCAGTGAGGTCATATTTTGGTATGTAAAAAACAAAGCAAATAGGATTTGTTACTGACATATGTGCAGTGTCAGAGAAAGAGAGGCCATCATTAATCAGGGTACTTTAGAATTTAAATTTTTAAAAAATCCCCACCAAGAATTAATGCATACAAAGTAATGAAGTTTGTAAAAATTTTGATGTAAAATTCTGGATTTGTTTCCAGGGAAGGAAGAAATGTCCATTTTGAGGTATAGCAACAGAGGTATGCTCATATGGTGTTTTGTCAGACTCCACATTGCTTTCATTTACCTCTGAGGTTTGTTTTCTAGAAAAATGTTAGAACTCCTAATTAAAGAACCATTTGAATTTATGGAAATTTGATATATTGTTAATGAATCCAGAATGAGGATCAACTTGAATACATTTGGGAAAATAATTGAAATAAATCACACTGATTTTTTGGGGGGAAATGCAGTCTTATCTTTAACCATTCAGCTTTATGTGACTCTTCCGCATTCAGTTACCTAATCAATGTTTTTTTAAAGGTGTTGGATTTTGTTGATGAAAGTCAGTGAAATATAAATCTCCTCTCAGGTGTACTTCATTTTCTATAACTCTTGTATTGCTGAATACTAAGTTATTGGTGGAAAAGCTGTATTTATCTTGATTTATTTATAAATCAATTACAATTTTAACTACTTTTCTGTATTTTAAAAAATTACTGAATTTCTATTTGGTGTTAAGTATTGTGTTAAAAGCCTAAAATTGAAACAAAGGTAGGGAACAAGACTTCACTGTAGGAAATATCCAGTCTAGTTTAGTCTATGACACAATAAACATGCAGATATAATATAATGTTAGAATCTTTTTGAAAGATATGTTTGGACTGTTATGAGAACACAGAGGAGGAATACCTAATCCAGACTGGAGATTCAGATTTAGCTACATGGAGGTAGTAATTTATGAATTGCATTTTAAAGAAGCAGTAGAAGTTAGGAAAAGAAAGAGTGGGGGTGGGGAGAAGATAATTCACCTAGGCAACCAGGGTTGTATGTACAATAGCATGCAGGTATAAGAACTTGGCATGTTCAGAGAATAAGTAGTAGTTGAACATATCTGGTGCCTGTGTGGTAATGAGAATATGATGCTTGAGAAGAGAGCAGAAGCCAGATAGTAGTGAATGGTGTTATTTGCGGAGTTCAAAAGTTTGAATTTTATAAGTTATGATAGATAGTATTTACTGAGGCTTACTATGTGTTAGTAAGTTACTGTTATATACACTTTATTGTTATATGCTCTTATATACACTTTATATGCATTATGTAATTTAATACTCATAACCGTATGCTGCAACATTATTATTATTATGAATGTAGATACTGAAGTTCAGTTACATAATTGCCCAAGATCATTAAGTGAAAGATCTAAGATTCAAGTACAATTAGTTAGTCGAGAGCTCTTTCTCTTTACCAATATACTCTATAGACTTTGTTAAACCTGAATGCCATAAAGAATCTACAATGCATTAAAGATCGCTGCCATTTCCTTGATGTTCGTCTCATTGAGAAGTTAAGTCTACCCGTTCTTTTGAATCTCAACTGATTCTACAGCTGTCTTAACCAAAAGTATATGAAAAAATGATGTTATACCAGTTTCCATGGTTAGACAAGGAGAATACTTCTATTTTTGTCTTTATACACTCTGAAAACACTGATCCACAATGTAAATGGTCCAAGTACTTGAGGTTACCATGTTGAAGCATCTGTGTGTAGGTGGTTAAGTTAATAGCTCCAGGTGAGTTTAACTTTTCCAAGCATGCTTATCAAGGCACCAACTCTATGAGTGAAGCCATTTTACATTGCTCAGAGCAGTCTACCTATCTCATGGATAGCAGAGAATGACCTTAGCGATGGAATGACTGTTATGTACACTTTATTGTTATATGCCCTTATATACACTTTATATGCATTATGTAATTTAATATTCATAACCACATGCTGCAACATTATTATCATGATGAATGTAGATATTGAAGTTCAGTTACATAATTGCCCAAGATCATTAAGTGAAAGATCTAAGATTCAAGTACAATTAGTTAGTTGATGGAATGACTTCCATCGCTTACTTGGAGCAGAAGAATTCCTCAGCCTCGCCCTGCTGAAATCCTGACTCACAATATATGATGGTTATTGTTTTAAGCCAGAACATTTTAATATAATTTTGGCACAATTTGTTTTGAAGTGATACATAGAACTAAACCGTTTAAAGATTCTAATCAGGTTAGATACATGTTAAGTTCACAATAAAAGCCTTTTATTTAACATTTAATAACTGTTTATCCAGCCTAATGTGTCTGGCATATAGCAGTCACTTGAATGAATGAATTCAATGTGTACAATATCAATTTAGTTGTGTGTGTGTGTGTGTGTGTGTGTGTGTGTGTGTGTGTGTATTAAATGGGATACTCATTAGAGGTTGTTGTACTGACCGTCAAACTGGGACTGGATAGTCTGAGAAGACCAAACTCTCCATCATCCCTTTGGGTTTTCCCTTTTATACTGTACTCATTGGACTGGGATTTGGCAGGAAGGATCTATTTTTTAGCTATTTTAGCCACCAGCATTTCACTCATTAGAGGTTAAATTCTTACTTCCCTGCAATCCTTGGCATGCATTTTCGGTGAGTTATTCCCTTTGTACTTTTTTTCAGCTTCCTGATAGAGCAAAGAGAATCTGGGGGTTGAGAAAACTGAAGTATTTCCCTAAGTGCACAAGTCATTTTCAATCAAATGTCAATTTTAGCAGGCAGAATAAACTATGAAATGTAACATTTGAGTATTTGGTGAATGTTTAAATCTCTAAAATCCCATTGAATATCAACTTGAATATCAGCCATGTGGGCATAGCTGTTTTTATAGCAATCTCAATATTTTCCCCTCAAAAGTACCCTAATACAGATTTACACCAACTATCAGAATATACATTTTTAAAAATCCAATACATATTAATGAACCATAAAATCTACTTTAAAGTTTCAAGAATCTGGTTTTAAGCACACAACATATAATTTGGAGTAGAATTCTGGAACTCTCAAAATTTTAAGGGAATGCAAAAGTTTCAGTGATATATTTAGTGCTGCTTGTATTGAAATCTCTCATGTCCTTTTGTATTTATAAAGTAGTTTTCAGTTCTGAAAGAGACCTCATCCCTTCCTGCCAGAAAAACAGCTCCCTTTCTTCCTTCCTTCTCTCCTCCCTTTTTCTCCTCTATTTCTTCTTCTGCTCTCTCTATGCCCCCCTCTCTCACTCTGTTTCAAAGATATATCTGTCTCAGAAGAATGGAGATTTGTACCTTATATCAATCATTCACTTTCCACTGGCTCAATGACACATCTTTGCTAGGAGAGATTTTATTCTTTCCAGCAGCTGAAATAAAGTGAGTAATGTCACTCTACTTTCTAAGATGAAACTAAAAAGATTTATCTGAAGTGCCAAGTAGAAATGGGTACAAATGGACACAGGTTCAACTTTTGCTTGTCATTCCCAGCCCAGGTAGTAGGGTGAATCCACATCCCTCTGCCTTAGAAAGAAGATAATTTGTAGAGGAATGTACAGAGACACTTTTTGAAAATGAATGGGAAACAGAAGGATTAACATGCCTTAATCATAGTTAGAGCAGCAGCTAGAACTTTTCTGTGAAACTTGTTATTTTGGTAACATGATCCCAAACCAATTCAGTAGGATCATTAGCAGAGAACAGAATACACGGTGGTTTAAGATTATTGCTTTGGAGTAAGCCAGGCCTCTCTGCACACCTGACTCAGGGCCATTAGCTGCTATATGACCTTGGTTAAATAACTTTCCTATTCAGAGCTCCATTTTCCTCATCTATAAGAAGGGGACAATAATACTACATACCTCATAAGGTTATCATGAGGATTCACTGAAATAGTATTTAGCACATTGCCTGGCACATAGGAAATGCTCAATAAACAGTAAGAGTTGATTTGCTATTATGATTATGACTTCTTTATTAAATGTAAAATGGTTATTTCATACACATAGGCCAATCAGTTCAGGGAAAAAAAACACTAGGGTAAATTTCAACAACTGTATAATAAGGAAAAGAGGAGTACTGTTTGTTGAGAAACTATACAACATAACATATATCCTCCCAACATGAAGGTAAATAATTTTCCCAAGGATACATAACTAGTAAGTGATAATGATTGGGATTCATTATTTGCTTTATCTAGTTCCAAAGCCTGTTTCCTCCATACCCCATTATACCTCGTAATCAATCATTTTCTGTGCATTTTAAAAATTTCTCTGTATACATACTATCTCTTTATTCAAGCATTGTTGGTCCACAGTGATAAACACAACCAATCATTGGACCTTCTAAAATTATTTGCATTTTAATTCATTCTCCCCCATCACCAAGAAATAAACTATTTCTTTCTTAAAGATTTTATTTATTTATTTTTAGAATGAGGGGAAGGGAAGGAGAAAGAGAGAAGAGAAACATAAGTGCATGGTTGCCTTTCGCACACCCAGTACTGGGGTCCTGGCCCACAACCCAGGCATGTACCCTGACTGGGAATCAAACCGGCAACACTTTGGCTCATAGGTCCTCTCTCAATCCACTGAGCCCCACCAGCCAGGACCATAGATTACTAATTTCTTACAGAGCAAGAACCATACCTTTAATTGCTTTGTGGTATGCATAGTAGGTGCTATTATATTTTCGAATGACAATAACCGGGTTGTCTGAATTCAACCATTTGTTATTCTTACAAATTGATTTATGTATATCTATATATATCATAAAGACAAAATGAGAATTATCCTTTTTACATTACTTGCTAAGCATAGCTATTTTCTCTTGAATATTTATAATTATTTAAGTAAAAATTTAAGTATCCACTGTCCTCTAAATCTTGTAACTTTCTTCTGATTTCTTCAATATCTTCTTGAATAGAACTTACTTGTTTGTATATCCTCATAACATCCCTCACCCTCAATTCTCTTGTACAATAGAGCTAATATATATAACATATAGGTTTTTGGGAAAATAATTAAAAAAAGAAACATCTGGGATATAGCAGATGCTCAATAAATGTTAGTTTCTATTTTCTTTGTTTCATAGCTCCTTTTGAGGTAAAGGTGTGCTGTTATTCATTTATGGAGATGTGCTCTTTCTATCACATTGAAAATGGGCTATTCTGGTTTTAGGACTCATAAGTGCGGGACATATTGTCAAGGTTTGGGAAGATCTTAGCTTCTATAGAAGACCAAACCTTTTTATTGCTATACAAGAAAAGGCAGTAAATCAGTGCTTTGGGTGATTGCCAAAATGATGGCGAACAATGAACCCTATTTGTATATGGTAACAGCCAAGCACTTATTTATTTCTCCTTGCAGATTAGTGCAATATTCTTTCAAGCCTGCCTGGAAACAAAGGAACAACATGTTTGGTCTGGATAGAAACACTGAGAGAGCTGCTGAAGCCACAGTAGAAGGGAAAAGATTGTCTAGCAATTAGTTTCTTCTGTGCTTGACTTTGTACAAATTTGTTCAGTTTCTTAAGGGAACTTTTAAACTCAAAATGAGTGACTGCAGAAGATATGAATATAGGTTACCAATATGTGGGTAAGCTAAGCATGATAGCTATGCCAATGACTTTTGGAAACCTATTACAGGAGCTCAGGCACTCAGTGCTGGCAAAGCTTTTGTCTTGCTGTGAGGTTGACAATTAAAAAAGAATTGGGAAGAGGCCAGGGAGAAACATTCTATCCTATTCCCCAATTTCTAGACTTTTTTCTGAAGTGCAAAAGAAAAAAGAAAACAGAGTTGCTTTTCTGGGGTCAAGGGGAATCAAATAAACTCAAAGCATGCTGTCCAGTCAGGATCAGTAATCTCTCTTTCCATGACCCTCTGAGACATCTTGAGTCTACACTGGAATTAAGTGGAAGGAAAGGAAATATTTTTTAAAGAGAATATTGGAAACATATCCAAAGGAACCTCAAAAATACTAATTTGAAAGAACATATGCACCCCTTTGTTCATTGCAGTGTTATTTATAATCGCCAAGATATGGAAGCAGCCCAAGTGTCCATCAGTAGATGAATAGATAAAACAACTACTGGACATTTACACAGAGGAATACTGCTCATCCATAAAAAGAAGGAAATTTTACCCTTTGTGAAAGCATGGATGGACCTGGAAAATATTATGCTAAATGAAGTAAGCCAGCCAGAGAAAGATAAATACCATATGATTTCAGTCATATGTGGAATCTAATGAACAAAATGAACTGACAAGCATAATAGAGACAAACTCATAGATAGAGAGGAGGGTGACCACTACAGGTGGAGGTTCAGAGATGGAAGGATTCAGTAAAAAGGAAAAAGGACTCATGGACATGGGTAACAACAATGTGGTGATTGTTGGGGAGAGGAGGATATAAGGGGACTAAATGGTAATGGACAAGTACAATAAAAAATAAATAGGGGGGATCCAAGATGGCTTCAGAGTAGCTAGAAGCTCCATCCAGTTGCTCCCAGGTCCAGACAGGCAGCTAAACCCCAAAGCAATCAACTCGAAAATTCAGCAGAGAGTGAGTGAGAGAGTGTGTGGGTGAGTGTGTATGTAGATGAGAGTGTGGGGAGTGTGCGTGAGTGTGCAAGAGCCTTCCCACTTCCAAGGCAGTTGGGAGAAGGTGTCCTGGACTCTATAGACAGAGTAACTGCCACCACCTCTACCCAAACTGGCACTTCTGGCTGCCCTGATTCAGGGCCGTTGTGGAGCCACAAGATCTGGGGACAGTGAGAGATGGCTATGGAGGTGCTAGATGCAGAAACAGCATGGTGGGAAGCAGGCCTTCCTGAGGCTGAAAATCTTGGAGGGGAGCAAGGACAGCACCTTTCTACCACCCTGTATTACATTATCTCTGTGGAGCTCTTCCCTGTGCCACTTGGGAGTGATCCAGAGAGAAATTTTATCTAAAACTATTGGAGATTCTGGCAGGTGATGGCCAGCAATGACCAAGAGAAACTCTGTGATTTTGGGAAGAGGAGTACATTGAGGACTGGACCTCCAGGGCTCAGTGCTGCAGCATGGAGGTCACACAGAAAATCCTTTAAAAGTGGAGATGAGGTGAGGCTTGAGACTCAAAGAGACCCAGTGCTCATGTGCGTGTGCAGGTTGCATAGCAGCTCTGCTAACAAAGATCTCAGAGGGATATAGTCATGCTGAAGGGACTGTGGGATCTAACCCAGTGTGACTGGTGAGCAGGGGACTGGATAGAGTAGACAGTTCAGGCTCAAGCTTCCAGCGAGAGAGTGGCTGGCTGGAGACTGAATGACCAGAAGCTGAACACCTGGGATTTGCTGCAGCCAGGCAGGTCCCCTCACAGGCAGGTGTGCCCAACCCCCACATGTGGGATAAAAGTCTCTGCAGATTAGTGAGGCCTAGCTAAGGGGCCCTCTGCTAGGTGCATTTCCTCAGGAAAAGAAAAAAAATCTCTGAAAGGGTCCTTTACCAGACACTATGAGCTACACTGTTGCTGAGGTCCTCATTCACTAAAACCAGCAGAACAGAGAGATTAGAGACAAGTGCAACAAAAGGTGTGCAGGGCCCCACCTAGCCACAGCACCTAGCCAGTGCTTATTTCTATGCCAAGTAGGAAAAGCTGCCCCTTTTGTGCAGGTTGGCCTCTCATAAGAAAAGGTCAGCTAATTCACAAGAAATCATACATTACAGGAAAGAATCTGGGACAGACTAAGACATGTGGTAAGGGGACAAGGAAACACCTCCACCATCTTCTCTGAAAATTGAATAGTGCCTCCTGGGGGTAACTCAGTGTTCCCATCATCCTGATTGCACCAGAGGCCCCGTCTGGAGGCAGATAGAGATGGTACTGGCAGTCCTCTCAAACATTAGATGAACCACTCCTGGACCTTGCGCTGATGGGAAGCCAGCAGGGCAGAAGAGTGGGCACCAGCCAAGCCTGAAGGAGATGACCACAGACTGTAGATCTCTTGTAGTCTCGAACAGGCTGCCTAGGACCAGACTAGGACACTATCTGACATTACCAGGGATGAATCCTGAAAGAGGGGACAGTGGTAAACACTGGATTCTACTGAGATGAATTCCAGTGTTGTCTTCTTTATGATTTTCATTATTTTCTCTCCTGCACAGCTTGTTAACATTCATCTATTTTCCTTCAGTTTGTGCCTATTATTTCACTAGTTTTTATATTTTAGTATATTTCAAATCTGATATTTTGCTTCTCCCTTCTCTTACTCCATTTTGTGTTGCTCCTTCCTCTTCTTATTTTGTTTTAAATTTTATTTTTTCTCTTTCTACAACTTGTTTCTATTCTGCACTTCTATTATTTCTTCCCCTTTCAGCCTCTCAAAGCCATTTTTCTTGTCATTAGTAATCTCACATCCTTTATCTCATTCTTAAAAATGCCCTTATTCTCTTTCCACTTTTATCAATCTTTGCTCATTGGTTGTTGACATGATGGTTGTTGTTGCATTTCCTCAATTTTATTTCTAAATCTTCATTATTTTTGTACTTTTAATCTCAAATTTCACCATTCTCATCTCCTACTCCATTTTGCCTTCCTCTTGTCCTTTCTTTGTGTTTTAAATTATTCCCTGTCTTAGACTGGTTTTCATACCTCATGCTTAATATTCCTTCTCCCCTTATCCTCTCAAAATCACTTTTTTTCCTCTATAAATTTCATGAGATTTTCTTACTTTCTTTCTATTTCCTTCTTATTTCTATTCCACTAATATAAATCATTGTTCATTTGTTATTGATATTGCTGTTTTGGGTCTTTTCTCCAATTTGGTTCAAATTTCTTTTCATTGTATATATTTTTTAAAATATTTGTTTAAAATTAATACTATATGCTTCCTTTCTCTTACTCTATTCTGCCTTCTTCCCTCCTCTTTTTATTTACAATATAAATTTTATTTTTTCTTTATTTGCCTTATTTCTATTCCCTACTCTAATTATTTCTCCTCCCTCTACCCTCTTAAGATCACTTTTCTTTCAGTTAGTCATCTCATATTCATTTTTCCTCTTATAGTAATCTTAATAATTTTATACCTTTATTAACATTTGCTCATTTGCTGTTTATAGTGTGGTTCTGGGTAGAAGTTATTTTTGTGGGTGTGGGCTTGTTTCTGGGATTATTTGGTTTTGTTCTGGCAGTACCTGTATGACAACATACAAGATGTAGTAGGTAGAGTAACTCTCAGTCATCCAGATGGAGGAAAGGACCCATCAAAGAATGACCCAACAACAACCAAAAACCAGTTATAACCAGAGAGCCCACATAAACAACAGAAAGGACATTTCGAGAGCATTAAGCTCAAGAGATCAAGGGGACTTCACCACTGAGTCCCAAAGGTCTCCTACCACAGAAAGTCAAACCACAAAGATGAGGAGTTAAAGCAGATCAACCCAATATGCATAAACAAGTAAGAAGAGTCACTGAAAATGGGAAGTCAAGGAAACAACCCCCAGGAAAGGAAAGGAGGGATCCTCAAAGAGTACTAAATGAAATTGAGGCAAGCAAACTATCAGACATTGAGTTCAAAATAATGGTTGTAAAGATGCTCTGGAAGCTCAGTGAGAACTACAAGGAATTCCATGGAAGCTATACAGAACTTAATGTGAACTATGCTAACATGAAAAAATACATACAAACTATCAAGATGCAGCAGGAAATGAAGAATACAATACTGGAAATGAATCATACATTAGAAGGAATTAAAAACAGGCTAGATGAAGCAGAGGACTGAATAAGTGAGCAAGAAGACAAGGTAGAAAAAAAATCCCAAACAGAGGATAAAAAATTTAAAAAGACACTAAAAGGATGATGAGGGTTTAAGGGAGCTATAGTAAAACATAAACATAATAATATTCATATTAGGATACCAGAATTTGAAGAAGAGGAACAAGGGAGAGAAAACTTGTTTGAGAAATTTATGATAAAAAAAATTCCCTAACTTGGTGAGGAAAAAAGTCATGCAAATCCAGGAAGCAAAAAGGGTACCAATCAAGATGAACTTCAAAAAGCCCACTCCAAGACACATCATAATTAAAATGGCAAAATTTAAAAGCAAAGAGAGAATCTTAAAGGCAGCAATGGAGAAACAGCTAGTAACACACAAGGGAGCACTGACAAGGCTATCAGCTGATTTCTCAACAGAAATACTACAAGCTAGAAGGGAATGGCAAGATATATTATATTCCAAGTAATGAAAAGCAAAGGCCTACAACCAAGACACTCTACCCAGCAAGGCTCTCATTTGAAATGGAAGACAAAATATGGAGGTTCCCAGATAATAAAAGACTAAAAGAATACATCTCCATCAAGCTAGCACTACAAGAGATGCTAAAAGGATTGTTTTCATAAGTTGAATAAGGAGACACAGAGAGAGAGAGTAACACAGGTACAAAGGGGGAAAATGGCAATGAATAAGTATCTATCAAAAATAACCTTAAAAGTAAATGGATTAAGTGCTCCTCTCAAAAGACATAGGGTAGCTGAATGGAAAAGAACACATGACCTGCATATATGCTGTCTATAAGAGACCCAACTCAGAACACAAGATCTATATACACTGAAAGTGAAGAGATGGTAGAAAAATATTCCAAGCTAACAAACATGAAAAAGAAGCTGGCATAACAATATTTATATCAGACAAAATAGATTTCGAGTCAAAGACCATAGAAAGAGACAGGAAGGACACTTCATAATAATTAAGGGAACAATCCATCAATCTATAACTTTTGTAAACATATATGCACCCAACTTAGGATCACCCAAGTATATAAGGAAAATCCAGAGGACTTCAAGAAATATATTGATAGTTACACACTCATAGTTGGGGATTTTAACACACCATTGTCAGCAATGGATAGATCTTCCAAGCAAAGAATCAATAAGGATAATGTGGCATTGAACACCACTCTAAATAAAATGGAATTAACTTATATATACAGAGCCTTTCACCCCAAAGAAAGAAAACATACATTCTTTTCAAAAGTACATGGAACATTTTAAAAGATAGACCACATGGTGGACACAAAACAAGCCTCAATAAATTCAAGAATATTGAAATCATATCTAGCATGTGCTCAACCACAATGGATTGAGACTAGAAACCAACCACAAGGAAACATTCAAATACATGGAAACTGAACAACATGTTATTAAATAATGAATGGGTTAACAATGATATCAAGGAGGAAATCAAAAAATTTTCTGGAAACAAATGAAAATGAATGTACAACAGGCTAACAACTATGGAACACACCAAAGGCAGTCCTCAGAGGGAAGTTACAGCAATACAGGCCTACCTAAAAAATAGAGAAATTTTTCAAATAAACAACATCTGCAAGAGCTAGAGAAACAACAAATAACAAGCCCTGAATTAGTACAAGAAAAAGAAATAATCAAGATCAGAGCAAAATTAAATAGCATAGAAATTAAAAGAATATTTTGAAAGGATCACTGTATCCAGGAGCTGATTCTTTGAAAAAGTAAATAAAATCAACAAGACTTTAACCATACTCATCAATAAAAAAAGCAGAGGACCCAAATAAATAAAATCAGAAATGAAAGATGAAAAAATGACAAGTGATACTACAGAAATACAGAGGATTTTAAGAAGTTACTTTGAACAACTATACGCCCAGAAATTTGACAACCTGGGAGAAATGGACAAATTTCTAGAAACATATAATCTTCCAAAACTGAATCAAGAATCAAACTAATTTTATGATGTCAGTATTACCCCAATTACAATACCATGTAAAGTTACAACAAAGAAAGAAAACTACAAATCAATAGCTCTGATGAACATAGATGCCAAAATTCTCAACAAAATATTGGCAAATTGCATCCAGCAATACATTAAAAAGATCATACAACATGATTAAGTGGGATTTATCCAAGGATGCAAGGATGGCATAATATTAAAAAATCAATAAATGTAATACACCATATAAACAAAATGGAAGACAAAAACCACATGATCATATCAATAGATGCTGAAAATAAGTTGATAAAGTGCAGCACCAATTAATGATAAAAACACTCAGGAAAACAGGAATAGAGAGAGCATAAATCAACATAATAAAAGCCATATATGGCCAAAATCATACTCAATGGGAAAAAAACTAAAAGCTTCCCCCCTAAGATCAGGAACAAGACAATAGTATCTGCTTTCACCACTCTTATTCAACACAGTACTAGAAATTGTAGGCACAGTGATCAGACAAGGAAAATAAATAAAAGGCATCCAAAATGGAAAGGAGGAAGTAAAACTGCCATTATTTGCAGACAGCATGATACTGTATGTAGAAAAATCTATAAAATCCACAAAAAAATACTTAATCTAATAAGTAAATTTGGCAAAATAGTGGATATTAATTCAATATTCAGAAAACAAACCTATTTTTGGACACCAACAATGAAATAACAGATAGGGAAAGTAGGAAAAAATCATATTTAGTATAGCAACAAGGGAAAAAAAAGCACCTAGGAATAAAGTTAACCAAGGAGGTAAAAGACATGTACTAAGAAAACCACAAAACACTAAAGAAATACATTAAGGAAGATTCAAATAAATGGAAGAATATACTGTGTTCATGGGTTTGAAAAATTAAGCCCATTAAATGTCTATACTACACAAGGCAATCTATTGATTTAATGCAATCTTCATAAAATACCAGCAACATACATCACAGATTTAGAACAAATACTTCATAAACATATGGAACCAAAAAACAACTCCAAATAACCTCAGCAATCTTGACAAAGAAGAACAAAGTAGGAAGCATCACAATACCTGGTATCAAACTATACTTCAAGGCCACTGTAATCAGAATAGTCTGATACTGGCATAAGAACATACACATGGATCAATGGAGCAGAACAGAGAACTCAGAAATAAACCCATGTCTCTATGGTCAATTAATACTTGACAAAGGGGACATGAATGTAAAATGGAGTTAAAATAGCCTCTTCAACAAATGGTGTGGGGAGAAATGGAATGATACATGCAAAAAATGGAACTAGACTACCAATGTACAGAATAAACTCTATATCAGAATAAACTCAACATGGATAAAAGACTTAAATATAAGCTGTGAAGCCATAAAAATCCTAGAGGAAAACATAGGCAGTAGAATTTCAGATATCCCATGCAGCAATATTGTTGCTTTTATATCCTCTTGGTATGGGAAATAAAGAAAAGACTAAAAAGTGGGACTATATCAAATTAAAAAGCTTCTTCATGGTCAAAGAAAATATCATGAAAATTAAAATGGAAACAACCATATAGGAAAACATATTTGCCAATGATACCTTGGGAAAGGGTTTGATTGTTAAAATATATAAAGAACACAGACAATTCAACACCAGGAAGCCAAACAATCCAATTAAAAAATGGCCAAAGAAACTGAACAGACACTTTTCTAAGGAGGACATACAGAGGGCCCACAGACCTATGAAAGGATGCTCAGCACCACTAGCCATCAGAGAGATGCAAATTAAAACCTGGATGAGATCCCACCTAATTAACACTGGTCAGAATGGCTATCATTAACAAATCAACAATTAACAAGTGCCTATGAGGATGTGGAGAAAGGGGAATACTGGTGTACTGTTGGTGGGAATGCAGACCGGTGCAGCCACTGTCAAATTTCCTCAGAAAACTAAAAATGGAACTGCCTTTTGACCCAGGAATTCCACTGCTAGGATTATACCCTAAGAGCCCTGAAACACCAATTCAATGCAACTTATACACACTTATGTTCATAGCAGCATTGTTTACAATAGTGTAGTGGTGGAAACAACCTAAGTGCCCATCAATGAATGAATGAATGGATCAAAAATGGTGGTCCATTTACACAGCTGCAAGAAAGTAAGAACTCTTACCTTTTGTGACACTGTGGATGGTACTGGAGAATATTATGCTAAATGAAATAAGCCAACCAGTGAAAGACAAATACCACATGATCTCACCTACAAGAGAAATCTAATGAACAATATAGAACCATAGGCATGGAAACATGGAAGACTGAAAGTGACCAGATGGATAGGTAGAGGGTAATAATGGTGGAAAGAAGGGGGAGGGACTAAACGAATAACATATATGAATGACACAGGTATGTGGGCAACAATGTTGAATTAACAGTGGGAGCGTGGAGTGGAATGGGTGGAGGATGGCAAACGGGGAAAAATTAGGACAAACGTAATAGAATAACCATATAAAATGAATGAATGAATGAATGAATGAATATACTTGAACAATTCAGACCATTTTGTTTGAGACTATGTTTTTTAACTCAATGGGGATTCCGAATGAATTAAGCAACTCAACTTATACATGTCATTGGAATTTACCAATGGGCAAACTTAGAGCCATCTGTTGATACAGTCATCTTTGACCTTAACAAATAGGCTCAAGCCCTGGCTAGTGTGATTCAGTGGATTGAGTGTCAGCCTGCAAACCAAAGGGTCCTTGGTTCGATTCCCAGGCGGGGCACATGCCTGGGTTGTGGGCCAGGTCCCTGGATAGGGACATGCAAAAGGAAACCAAACATCGATGTTTCTCTCCCTCTCTTGCTCCCTCCTCCTCTCTAAAAATAAATAAATATATAAAATCTTTTAAAAAACAAATAGGTTCATTTTCTTGACTTTATTTTTATTCTAGGCCTTCTAGTACCTAAGTATTGGTAGTCCATTGTTGTTTATATTAGGTTATGCCTATATCTTCTTTTTTCATACATGCATTTTTCAGTGTCCATTTATTAAGCACCTTCCTTTCTTCAATTTATTTATTTATTTTCAAAACACTTTTTAAATTTTTATTTATTTGATTTTTAGAATGAGGGCAAGAGGGATAAAGAGAGAGAAAAAAACATATATGTGAAAAAGAAACTTCTATTGGCTGCCTCTGATAGGCTCCAGATCAGGCATTATGGACGGTACCCACAACCCAGTCATCTGCCTTGACCCTGAATCCAGCTAGAGACCTCTTGCCTTGCAGGACAATGCCCAACCAACTGAGTCATTCCAATCAAGGCTCAAAATATCGTTGATTTTATTAAGTAACATACAGAAATTAGAAAGCTTAGTGATATAATTTAAGAATTGGTTGTCTTCAAAATGTCAGTATATTTCCAATACTCCCTCATGTATCTTAAATACTGTATATATTTAACATACCTTGAATCTTCCAGTAACCTGGTACAACTTTCAATGTACGTCTCAATAAAACTTCTTGGGTTTTCATTGAGATGTTTTTAATTTTTTTCTTCTGTCCTTTTTTTTTCACTTACTTGTGTTTTTTGGCCATTGTTACAAGACCTTCTGGGACACTTTGATTTGCTGTTTCCAGAATTTTAATAATTTTAAGGGCAATCTTCCAGTCATTTTTAGCCTTAAGAGTCATAGATATGCCAGTCTTCCCTGCTTTTCCAGTGCCCTACTCTCTGTACATATTCTTCAATATTCCATAGGATATCAAAATTATATATGTGCATGATGTCATCAACATGAAGACCTCAGGATCCTAGATCAGTAGCAGTCAGTGTCTTCACAATTCTACTTTTAAAGCTTGTGCACGTTTGCTCTGTTCTCTGTCCCCATGCAGTGATTGTACAGGTAGGCCTTGGATGCTTATATCACCAGACGAATCATCAGCAGCAAGTTTTCTGCTGGCAAACAAGATGACTGTGTGTTTAGGTGACATGCTCTGTAGGAATTCTTGGATAAAAGATTGTTTTTCTTCTTCTATTCTAATAATTATATTTGCTTCACTGTATTACAGCAAAAAGATCCAGAGTACCAACATAAAGAATTATAGGCTCTTTCAAATGAGACTGTGCAAGTCAACAAATGATATCTGGCCAAGTTGTACATAACAATCTGTTGGTCCAGGCACACATCTAATAAAATCTTCATTATCTGCTGCTCAAATCCCAGATCTAGTGTTTTATCGGCTTCATCTAAGAGGAAGTTGGTGATGGTTCTTAAGTTGACAAAGTTGTTTTTGCAGATCATTCAGTTGCTCAGGAGTTACAATAATGATATCTATGCCTTTGACCCCATCTTTTACTTGTTCTTTTCTATTTCTACCACTATATATACAAATACTTTTAAGACTTTTATGCAAATACTTAGAATATTCAGTTTCCACCTGGAGATCTAATTCTCCAGGCAGTGCAAGGACTAGCATGCTGGGACTATTGCTTTGTTCTCTAGGTGCTGGTTGAGAATTAAGTGAATAAACCCAGGCAATAAATAAGACAATGATTTGCCTGTTCCAGTGTGGGTGACTCCTATAATATCTATCCTTTGTAGAACAATTGGCCATGCCTGTGATTGAACTGATGTTGGTTGTTGAAATCCTGTTTTTTAAGTGTTTTTCATCCAGTCAGGATTATCCTGAAAAGCATCTTCAAATTGACAAATCAGGTTGGGGATAGAACGTTTTTTGCCATCTTTTAAGTTATTACACATACTACTGAAATATTCCTTTATCAAAATGTCTACCTACACTTAAGACAGGCAACTTGTTGCTTCAGATTCTATGTCAAATTTTTTTTAATTGGTGGTAAATATGCCCATTTTTTTCTAGTCTGCAACTTCTGCCCTAATTTGATCCCAGTCTATCAATGACTGAACTTCTTTAACAATGTTATCTGTGATTAAGTCTCTTCTAGCAGAGGGTTGGGATGCAGCATTATCTGAATTGTAGTTTCCATCTTGTTTTTTCACAAATTTTTATAGCTGGTTTGGCCTTTGCTTTCACTTTCTCACTGCCAAAAAAATGTTTAACTCTGAGTTGGAATCACCCCTTATGATCTGCATTTTGGTATTTCTCACACTCTGGATGTCCTTTATTTTTGATTTGTGGGGATCAATCACTGCACCAATCACAATTTTTTTTTAAGGCAAGAGCAGGTTCTCAGGGACCAGTAGCTCTAGGCCCTGGTGTCTGGAGGAGACAACCCAGTCCCCACCTCTGCTCCCTCTGCAGCCTCTGCCTCCCTTGCCATCCCTGTAGGTCATGCCAACCCTGAGATCACTTCGAGTTGGCTCCACCCTCTTCTGCTTTGGAGACCAAGCCCATGCTGTGTGGTAGAGTTTGTACAGACTTCTCCTTGCCTACCTCTGGTTGGGAGACATAGCCTGAGGTCTCTTTCTCTTTTCACTCTTTTCTTAAAAAAATATTTTATTGTTGTTCAAGTACAGTTGTCTGCATTTACCCCCCACCACCCCTCCCTCCACCCCAGGCATCCTCACCTCCCTCCCCTGATTCCACCCCCCTTGGTTTTGACCATGGTACTTTTATAGTTGTTTCTGAAAGTGCTTCTGTTTCCCCCCCATTATCCCATCCCAACTCCCATCTGGTTACTGTAAGATTGTTCTTAATTTCAATGTCTGTGGTTATATTTTGCTTGCTTGTTTGTTTTGTTGAATAAGTCCCACTTAAAGGTGAGATCATACAGTATTTGTTTTTCACTGCCTGGCTTATTTTGCTTAGCATAATGCCCTCTAGTTCCATCCATGCTGTTGCAAAGGGTAGGAGTTCCTTCTTTCTTTCTGCTTCATAGTATTCCATCGCATAAATGTACCATAGTTTTTTTGATCCATTTATTTATTGATGGGCACCTAGGTTGCATCCAGCACTTGGTTTTTGAAAATTGTGCTGTTGTGAACATTGGGGTGCATAGGTTCTTATGGATTGGTGTTTCAGGTTTCTTAGGATATAATCTCAGCAGTGGAATTGGCTGGTTGAAAGGCAGTTCCATTTTTAGTTTTCTGAGGAAATTCAATGCTGTTTTCTACAGTGGGTGCACCAGTCTGCATTCCCACCAACAGTGCACCAGGACTTCCTTTTTTCCACATCATCTCCAACACATGTTGTTTGTTGATTCATTTATGATGGCCATTCTGACTGGTGTGAAGTGGTATCTCATTGTGCTTTTAATTTGCATCTCTCTGATGGCTAGTAATGCTAAGCATCTTTTCATGTATCTCTGGGCCCTATGAATGTCCTTGGAGAAGTGTCCATTCAGGTCTTTTGCCCATTTTTTAATTGTGTTATTTGTCTTCCTGGAGTGGAGTTGTGTGAGTTTTTTATATATTTTGGAGATGAAACCCTTGTCTTAGGTGTCATTGGCAAATGTTTTCCCATACAGTTGGTTCTCTTTTAATTTTAATGCTGTTTTCTTTAGGCATGCAGAAGCTTTTTATTTTAATGAAATCCGATTTGTTCATTCTTTCCTTTATGTTCCTTGCTCTAAGGGACATATCTGTGAAGATATTGCTGCATGTAATATCTGAGGACTTTTATGGTGTCACAACTTATATTTAAGTCTTTTATCCACCTTGAATTTATTTTTTGTGTATGGTGTAAGTTGGTGATTGAGTTTCACTTTTTTTACATGTAGCTGTTCAGGTCTCTCTACAGCATTTGTTGAAGAGGCTATTTTTACTCCATTTTATGCTTCTGCCCACTTTGTCAAATATTAATTGACCATAGAGACTTTTTTTTTCTGGGATCTCTATTCTGTTCCATTAGTCTATATATCTGTTCTTATTCCAGTACCAGGCTGTTTTGATTACAGTAGCCTTGTAATACTGTTTGATGTCAGGTGCAGATAACATGATAGCATACATAGAAAAGCCTATAGACTCCACCAAAAAACTACTTGACCTGATAAATACATTTGGTAAAACAGTGGATACAAAGTCAATATTCAGAAATCAAAGGCATTTTTGTACACGAACAATGAAATATCAGAAACAGAAATCTCTTTTTACTCTTGAGCAGCAGATCTTATGCCAGTCTTGTAGGTAGCTACCTAGGGAAATATTTAATAGGATTTCAGGGAGGAGCTTTGATGACATGACCAATCACAGATGTGGGACTAGGGAGAGATAAAGCAGGCATCTCTGAAGGAAAAATTAAAATGACACTCATTCCCAGGGCTGATACTTTATAGGATCTTGAGATTGAGAATTTTCTCATCATCTGTGTCATAGGTACCTGAATTGCTCACCTCATACTAGTACTAGTTCAGCTTAGGATCAGACTTGAACCATGTTTTGAGCATATCCACATAGATATTTTTATAAGCCAATTATTTCCATAAGGAGAAAAAGTAGTGGATTTTTAAATAGCAACTTGCTTGCTTCAGTAAGTTTCTTTCTGTATAACAACAGTAGATCTACATAAATTCAATTCTATGTACTCTACTGTAACTTAAATTATACCATCAAAAGTCAATAGTGCACACTTAGGAATGGCACTTTGACACTGATTCTTTGGCTAAACTCCAACATTTGTTTAGGCAGCTTCTAGATATTGTTTCAGGGATACTGATTAAATGAGAGGTAGAGTGGGATCTAAGGAACCGTAGGGACTGTTTTCAATAGATGGCTAGTTTTCTCAGTGCCTCAATTTTTTCTTTCCCTGTGGTTTCATAGGTTCACATATATTAGAACTGAAAGGCTACATAGAAATCATGTGTTAGGTGGAATGTAGAAGATACCATGACAGAAATCTGGGCAGGTTGATATCCAACTTCTATTTAAACAGTCCCATAGGCTAGGAGCTCACTTTGTGTTTGGTAGCAGGTAGGAATGAGTGGCCAGGAGGGAAATAAAGGCCGGGCCCTCACCATTACAATCTAACAAAGAACTTAAAACTGGAGGCTAGAAGCAGAAGGAAAACATGTCCCATCAATTAACTCAGCAGTGCTGAGCAAGGTTTGATGAGATTGCCAGGTGTCCCCAGCATCACAAGCAAAATACCTTAGGAGAAGTGGGGTTAGTCATTGAGATCCTATGCTGGCAAAGGGAGCTTCTGTAATAATTTCTCTAACAAAGAAAAAGAACCTTTACTAATTGAGAAAGAAAACTTTTGTAGTTGTACATTATTCCCAAGAGGGAGAAGAAGGGGGGCGCCTAGAAACTGACTAAGGTATATAACTCCTGAACCCCAATAGTTGGCTGTAGCTTCAGCTCAAGTGTATAGAACAAACTCACTAACTTGCTAACATTTTTTTTCTTTATATGTGGGGAATTTAAAGTAGCTGGGTGCCTGCTTGCAGCGTTGGGCTTATGCGTTTCATAAGTAAATTTGCTATTTTATTTCCACTATACATGTTTGTCTCTCACTTGAATCCTTGCCTGTGTTGGGAACCGCCCTGCCTGGTGTCAGAAGCTGTAACCCCCGCCTAGACTAAGGCTGAGGGAACGACCTTGGGACCATAAGCCAACAAGGAGACAAAAGCTTATCTCCCTGGCAGGAGCACCACTTCTGCTCCTTTTACTTCAACCTGCCTGGTCCCCAATGCTTGGTCGGTTAGCCAATGACTGATGGGTAAGATTCCCCAAGGGGGGAACGACCTAAGACAGGCATGATCACGTGGGAGGCCCCCAAGGAAGGACTTTGTGGGCTACAGCAAAAGGGGGTGATGGACCCTTGCCTCTCGGCTTTGACAAAGCCTGAGTCCTCATTCCATCTGCGAGAAAAATCTCCTAATCTCTTGGCTGCCTTAGTTCCCTTGCTCCACCTAAGCCTGAAACAATGACAGAGGGTAGTGCAGCCCTGTGCTGGAAAGGGCGGATTCCCTGGGTAATCAGGTCTAAGAAAGAATATGTAAAATCCTGTGAAACCTGCTTTGTTTAGAATGCTCTCAATTGAATGAGAAGGGTCCAAGGAGGAAGTAAGTTTGTTCCTTAAAGACTTTTACAGCTCTTTGACCCTGACTCAAAATAGGCCCTCAGACTTCCTTGTTGTCTATTATTCGGTCCTTTCTCCCTGGCAATGAGTAATGAGCTTTACCTGAATTCTTATGCAAACGAACCCAATAAAAGCCTGCTCGGGCGGAGGAACAAGGTGCTCTCCCCTAGGGTGTTCTCCCCTAGGGAGGGTGGTCCAGCACTCCTCACTTCCCCACAGGACCTGGTTGTCTCTGTGTATGTTTCTCTTGTGTGTCGGTGAGCCATCCACAGCGTTCCATGGTGATCACGTCATGCCTGGTGGGTGAGACAAGAACCAAGGCAGGGGCGAGAGCCCCTTGACTTGGCTTTCTCTCTCCCCACCTGTAACACTTGCTTCAAGGATAGCCATTCCCTTAATAGGCATTTTAATGGTTACAAAGATGGTGTTGAACTTCAGTACACCACTTCTTATTTCCTTAGGTCTTCCAAATTCTTTTTTAGACACAGGATAAAAATATGAGTAAGACCTAGGCCTGCCCTAAGGTAATTAATACTTCAATTATTCCATAATATATTCCAGGACAGAAGCCATGACTTCTACTTTTCAGACCCCACATAAAACTGGAAACACAGGATGTGGTGAAGTGAGAGTTTATTTAATTTAATTTGGCTGAATTTTGTCTGAAAAATATAGTTTTCTAGGTTTACTCTTTAGCAAGCAATGCAATACATAAGAAAATGCCAGTATCCTGTGGCTTAACACCTGGACGTTAAAGTGGGGATCCACACTACTCTCCTCTCAGTTTCTCAGATAAAGAGTTGACAATCTCACCACCCACTCTCCTGGCCTGGGCTCCTCCCGCTTGACCCCCACTCCCTTTCTTGTGCTCCGTGTCCTGTTGTTGGTTATATTCCTGTATAATTATTGTTATATTATTATTAATATTATATTTTTAAAAATTTGGATTTTCACTTTGGGGAGAAGAATGCTCTTACGCCCTCTTTCTGCAACCCCTGCCGTTTTCACTGGCTGTGGGAACTTTTTAGCAGGAAGGGATGGGACACTTTGCATGCTGTGTACATATGCTGCAGGAGGGGGTGGGGACAATGGGCCTTTGGGAAAGTACAGGTGCCAGCCCTTCAGCAGAGCCCTCCCACCCTATCCCCCAGACAGAGGGAAATTACCAAACAACAAAACCCTAAAGTTGGCTTGATGGTGGGTTTGTATTTCAGGGAAAAGTGAGGCAGAGGCTCTGTAAAGGGTTTCTGCTTCTGTGTTGTTTCTGTGACCACAACAACATGGGGCAGAGTACTCAGGCCTGGCTCCCATGCGCCCGCCCCCAACACGACACTTCCACTGATTCTTGTGTGACTGTGCCTCCAAGGTGTGGGGTTGCTGGCTGAGCTTTTGGGCTGGGAATGCTGTCTGGGAATCTAAAGCTGGGGGTAGGTTTTGAGGTAGGACCCCTATGAAGCACATTTGGAGAGAAAGAGAGCCATGAGGAGAGGCCTGAGGAGGGACAGAGGGCTGGGGCTAGGGGTGAGTCAAGGTCTTTTCCCTTTCCCAGAATTTTCTCTAAGATATACAGTCTGTCCCTGTCCCTCAATTGACACCATCCCTGTAAAGCTGGCCACAAAGCACAGGGAGAACTGGGGAGAGAACCTTGAGTTAGGTGACTCAGTGCAAGTGAACCTTGGTCACTTCGGGATGCCTGAGGACTGGGACCTTTGCATCCACAGGCAAGTGTGAGTGAGGGGACTTGCTCTTCCTTGCATGTACACATCCCCAGAGGAGTGGTTGTTGGAATGGGATTGTAAGGATGGGAAAGGGGACTGGGAGTTTTGCAGAAAACCTGCCTCCCTTCTTTCCTCCTTGGCCCCTCTCACCATCCCTCTTCCCTACTCCTTTCACTTCTGAACTGCTGAAGACCCCACCTTCCTGCTCTAGGCACGCTCATTGTCTGGCTACCTCCTATCCCACCACCCCCAGCCTGCATCTTACCTTCCCTTTTGGCTACTGTATTTGTAAATAGCAACCTTTGGAAAATGTTAGCAGTGAAACAGCCCAGGAACTTTTGTTGTTTGTTGTTGTTGTTGTATTGATATGAAATTAGGTTCTATTTCTGTCAAAGTATATTGTAATAGTAATGATTCAAATGCCAAAAGAGAGAAAATTCCAGTATCCTAAGATTGTACCAAGTTTGACTTCTCGATGAAGCATCTGAAACAATTTCAAATACTAATGGATGCCATATATATATAATTTTATTTGTAGGAAATTATTAACTAGGTTAACATGTTTCCTGGGCAATTTCAGCTTCACTATTAGTAGCTCATTAATCATGTGTTGAAATGTATTAATATGGGGGGGATCCACCCACAGCCCCCCCCCCGGCCATCATGGAGGAGAATAAGTTTACCAAGACATGATCTGCTTGGGGAGGAAAGGTGGCTAATCTCTCAAAGAAGAAGGGACGAGAGCCTTTTCCTCAATGTGCTTTTATTGAGTTCGTTTGCACAGGAATACATGGAAAGCTAATCAATCATTATCAGGCAGTAAGGATCAAATAATAGATAACAAAGAACTCTGAGGGCCTATTTTGAGTCAAGGTCAGATCGCTAAAGAGCTATAAAACTTTGAGGAACAAACTCACTTCTTGCTTGGACTCTTATTTAATTGAGAGCATTCTAAACAAAGCAGGTTTCACAGGATTTTACATATTCTTCCTTAGGCCTGATTGCCCAGGAAACCTGCCCTTTCCAGCACAGGGCTGCACCCTCCTCTGTCATAGTTTCAGACTTAAGGCATTGTCTCAGGCTTAAGTCAGGCATAGGTGGCAAGTCAGCCAAGAGATTAGGAGACTTCTTGCAGACAGGATGAGGACTCAGGCTTTGTCAAAGCTGAAGGGTGAGGGTCCATCACCCCCTTTTGCTGTACCTCCCCAAATTCTTCCTGGGGAGCCTTTCACATGATCATGCCTGTCTTAGGTCATTCCCCTCTTGGGGAATGTTACCCGTCATTGGCTAACCAACCAAGCATTGGGGGCCAGTAATAGATGAAGGAGCAGAAGGAGCAGAAGTGGCGCTCCTACTAGGGAGATAAGTTTTGTCTCCTTAGTGGCTTATGGTTCAAAGGTCGCCCACTCAGTCTTAGCCATGGGGGTGTTACAGCTTCTGAAACCAGGCAGGGCGGTTCCCAACATATTGACCCACACTTGCTGGTGTACACAGCCTTCTTTTCTTGTATGTGAAGTCTCAGAGAGGCATGACCAGTTCTTCCCAATCTATTTTACTCTAAACTGAACTGTGTTGTCTCCAGAGACAGTAGGCTCATGTAGTCACATAGATATTCTAGTTTCCCAACCTTTCCCCACCCAGTGACAAATTGAATTGTTTGTTTTTGTGGAATTCATAGCAATTAATCCTTTATAAGCTCTCTAAAAAAGAATGTAACTTTCCAGAGCCCTCATTTATTAGTGGTCCACTGATGAAAGTAACACTGGCCCAAGTAAGAGTTCATGCTTTGGTTTTTGCCAAATTAAAAATCCCCAAAAAAGCAGAGCAATGTGGGGATTCAGAAGTGTATTTCTGGGAAAAATGAAATAGGTCACATAAAATTTACCTGTTGCCTAAGTAAATTTCAATATAAAATTCTGGCTTGCAGTCATCCCTCTTCTTAAGTCCTCTCATTGGAATGGTAAACTTGTGGGCAAAGAAACAATTTTTAATTGTTATTTAAAGAAGTGGTTTAATTCCAACTATGAGGAAAGGACTGAGCTCATATCCAATACAAGACAGCTGCAGGACTAATGTATGTGAAGTTATCCTTTTCTTTCTCTAGGGAACCAACCATCTGTAGGTCTTATGATTCATTTTGGCAAAATGCTTGTTTTGAATTGATGGGCTTGACCAGTAGCAATTTGTTACATTGACACTTTTCCTTGCACACTTACAAAGAGATAGTTATTTGCAGATACATTGTCTTCCTCTTCACTGAGGACCTATTTTGCTCTTGGTATTTTTCAGATGACATGAAAAGAATGGAAAAATTTAGGCCTGAACTGAAAGTCACAATTGATTGATTGGCTGAAAACCAGCCTTGGATGTACAGATTAGATGGTAGATCTTGCTGAAAACTTCATATTTCTCTCTCTCACACACATGCACATACACAGAGAAACACACACACAAACTAAAATAAAAATTTTACAGTGTCTGCAAATAATAATTACTGAATTTAAACTTTTGAATATGAAGAAAATTAGACAAGTATGTCAATAATTGTCTTCTGAAGCAGCTAAGTCTAATAGGCTCTGTGAGGAAATAAACAAAGAACAAACTGAAAACAAAATGAATGAATTCAGTTAATATGTTACAACAATGTAGCTATTTTTGATTCAAGTGGGAAAAATAAGGTATATGTCAACTTTAGCAAAAATGTATGGTTGCTTAAATCAATATGGAAATTATTATATTTGTATAATAGCCTGATGCAATTTTGTGATATGACTCCCCTTTTGGAGTGCCTTAGTATCTGCAGGTCAGTCAACTTGAAGGGGAGCTCATCTCTGTCAGTGAAAAAGATGATGGTGACAATCAAATATAGATCATCTGGGTAAGAGACCTGAACCTCCAGGCAACCAAGAATGAAAGTGAACCTAGCTTAAATTGATTAGGTTTTCATGACTTCACGATGATAGATGAAAATCTACCAATTATACCATGTGGCAGAAATAATAATGACCATGCCTGTTGCTAAGTATAAAGAATATTTCTGGGTAACTAGGTATTGTCTATTCTCATAAACTTTTAAAAAACTTTCTGGAGGGCAATTTATTTTTTCTAGTTTTATTGAAATATAATTGGCATACAACACTGTATAAATTTAAGGTGTACAACATAATGACATGATATTGATATGTAATATGAAGTGATTATATGTTTAGTTAATATTTATCACCTCATATAATTACAAAATATTTGTTGCTTAATAGTATTCCATTGTATACGCATACAGCACATTTCCTTTATACATTCATGTGTCGATGGACAGTTAGATTGTTCCATGTCTTGACTATTGTGAATAATGCTGCAATGAACACTGGAATACTGAGCAATCGGTTTGACATGGTGATTTCATTTGAATATATATACCCAGAAGTGGAAATGCTGGGTCATATGGTAGTTCTATTTATAATTTTTTTGAGAAACCTCCCTCCACATTGTTTTTCATAGCAGCTGCACCAATTTACATTCCTGCTGACAATATATGAGGGTACCCTTTTCTATACATCCTACCAGTATTTATCTTTTGTCTTTTTGACTATGACCATTACAACAGGCTTGAGGTAATATCTCATTGTAGTTTTTGATTTGTATTTTTTTCTATTGATTAGAGATGCTGAGCACCTTTTCATGTACCTGTTGGCCATTTTATTATCTTTGAAAAAATGTCTACTTAGGTCTTTTGCCTATTTTTAAATTAGATTATTTTTTGTTATTGAGTTATATGAGTACTTTATATTTCTTGAATATTAACCCCTTACCAAACATATGATTTGCAAATATTTTTTCCCATTCTGTAGGTTACCTTTATATGTTATTCTCCTAACAACACCCTTCATCTTCCCTGTTCATAATCTAATTTTGAACCTTCTTGATTATTGTAAAAGTGTGTTGTTTCACCAAGAATTCATGGTTAAAATTATTGCTAATTGTTTTAACAATATAATATATGTACTCACACTACATATATTAATTTACACTTACAGAAACTATGTAATAAATTTCAGAAATTCAGAAATTTATGATATTTAACCATGCCCCTCAGTATAAAGTTTCAACCAGCATCCCTGATTACTCCTTTAGTGTTTTGGTACATTTATTATGCAGAATTTGTATGTTTTTTGGTAGTCTTTTACTGGTTTTATTAGCCCATGCTTTTCTTTTTCATCTGGATTTTAAAGTTCTTGAAATCAGAGGATACATGTTTCTACTTCTCCTGAATGCTTTAATAGGATTAAATTAAAGAAGAAAGAGGGAAGAGAAAGTTACTGCTGAATCACAATTTCCCAGCCAAAGCCAGAGTGGGGATTGGGGAGAGGTGATGTTAAAAGGTACATTTACTTGAAGCTGTGAGGTAATTTTAACACATCCGCTTCACTTTTTGCCTGGAGCAGAGTTCAATTAAAATAATTTGGCTTCTTTAAGGCTCTTAATATCCATTAAGAAGTATAAAATAGCTGTTCTGGCCAAGATGGAGGCATAGGCAGTCGCATTGTGCTTCCTCGCGCAACCAAGACTAAAGACAACAAAAATTGAGAAACAAGAATCAACCAGAACAGAGAGAAATTAATTGAACAGAAGTCGGGCTCCAGTACATCCAGACCGGTAAGGAGTGGTGGAGTTGGAGGCCTGCGGAGAGGGGTCGAGGGGTCCCGGTGGGAAGAAACACTGGCTGGCAGGGGCAGGTGCGCAGGGCACAGACAGCAGCTGACAAACCGGTGGTGGACCCTGGGCGCGGGAGCCGACTAGCAGACCCAGTGAGGGGCGCAAGGCAGCTAGCTGTCCGCAGCCACATGTTTGTACAAACTAAGCGAAAACGGGCAGTGTAAATGGGCAGAGCCTCCGAGTTTCAAGAGCACCGTCTGGGAGCTGAGGCCAGGAGATTCTCTCAGCCTCACAGGATACTTCTCAGGGAAGCCCACAGAGTCCGAGAAAGTGCACCAGCCCACCACCCGGGAGCCAGCAACGGAAGGGCCCAATTTGCTTGTCGGAGGCAGTGGAGGGGACGGAAGTCCTAGAGAGAGCGGAGCAGGCGCCATTGTTCCCTCTCAGACCCCACCCCCACATGCAACATCACAACCCAGCGACTGGGGTGCCCTGCCCCGTGAACACCTAAGGCTCCGCCGCCCTTACGAAACAGCTGCAACCAAACCAAAGGAAAATTTAAAAGATGGCTCAAACATATTGAAAGCCCCAGAACCAATTTTTTTAAGTGACCAAGAGATAGCTGAACTATCAGATGCACAGTTCAAAGCACTGGTGATCAGGAAGCTCACAGAATTGGTTGACTTTGGACATAAATTAGATGAACAAATGCAGGCTACGATAAGAGAAATGAAGGAAAACGAACAGGGACATAATAGTGAGGGGAAGAAATCTGGGACTCAAATCAATGGAGTGGACCAGAAGGAAGAAAGGAACAACCAAA